>JAJONR010011031.1:0-26248 GCA_029582245.1 Solanum etuberosum | reverse complement strand
ATTTATTTTGTTAAATGTTTTAAAGACTTAAGTTGCCTATTTTATGGCGAGTTGAATATATTCTTTTTATTCAGTTTTTAAGCTTTTGTATGCTTGAGTTAGTCTTCCGCTTATAGTCAGCCAGGATGAGGGTTCGCTTGGGGACCAGCAATAGTTCTCGAGTGCCGGCCACGTCCAGGGTGTAGGCTCGGGTCGTGACACAAACTCACAACCTTAAGGTTGGAAGTGAGGAGTGCTTATCATCCGATCAACTGTCTCTTGTCTCTCATTTTTATTTTATTTTTAAATTATTCACTTCTTTCAAATTTAACTTCTGTAGAAATAATATATTATATGATTATTTATACACATACACAAATGCATGAAATTTACCACCAACAATTATTATATTTTAATTAAACTATATATTTTTTAAAATATTTTTAAATATATTCAGTACGATTCTGTCATTTTATTTATTTATTTATTATAAATTTTAAAAATTATTCAGTACAATTATTAATTTATATATAATTAAACTTTCTATTTTATTAAAAAAAATTGAATAATCGGTTCAATTCGATCAGTAAATTAATTGTTTTGAAAAAAAACATCGATACCCATAATTATAGTACTTCATCATAATATATTTGAAATCCTAGTTAGTTCATTTCTTTCATTTGTGCTTTCATTTTTCAGTTTATTTCAATTTTCACACTGATGGAAAAAGTTAATAGAAATACATGAAATATTTCGTACCTTTGCAAAGTCTAAGTTTGTAAGTCGATATTATCTATGTATAGTTGCTCTACGTACGTATGTGGAATTACCATTAAATATGTAAATATTTTTAGACAGAAGCAAATAGATCGACTTAGTCTATGCAGTTTACCAATCACAAATCAATAGACACGCACAAAAATTAGCACCAAGACTTGAGAAATAATTTTTTCTACCGTTAAACCAACAAATATTAGCGGTCTGGTGGTAGAACTGTACCCCACTCACGGTACTTATAACCTGGATTGTATTTTTCAAATGATGCATTTTACAATTGCATAATTTAAGAAAATTGATGAATTGAACTTTTTCATTTTTACAAAATCGACCGAATTCGTTGGTTTTAATATTTTCCCTCGCCAATTAACGAATGGACTCTCTCTATTTCTTATGAAGCACTTGTATTATTCTTTTTGTAAGTTGTCACTTGTAATTATGAACAATTGTAGCCAAAAAAAATTGTATTTAGCTATGAATTTTTTTCGTAGCAAATAGTTGAATTATTCACTACAAATTTTAAGTCGTCGCTATTTAACACCTTACATATTTTGTGACAATTTTTTTGTTTTCACTAAATCACAGATTGATTAGAGATAATAAAATCTTTGTCACCAATTATTTATATTATTAGTGACGAAAATAAATGTCATAATCAAATCTAAATTTTTATAGCTAAAGCTTATAATATTTAACTACGAACTCTAATTTGTCGATATTGTAACAACATATTTTTTTAGATGAAATTTTTTGGTGTCCAAAATATAATTTTTCGTGAATTAGATACATTATTGGTGATGAAAGAATGTGTCACCGATAACTTTAAATTCGTGACTAACACTACTTAACAAATGGCGCCAATTAATTTTTTGGCGGGAAACTTTAGTGGACAAAACTTTGCTACGAATTTTTATGTTTCGTCACTAAAAGTATGTGTCTCATATATTTAAGTACGAAAAGTAAATTTTGTCACTAAAAGCGAACAATTAGTGATGAATTTGATGTCGTAGCGAATAATTTTATAGCTATGTATCATATTTGTTGTAGTGCATGAACATGCAAGAGTTGACTCAAGCTCGTTAGTGGCCCAAAGTCAAAATAGAGTGGATACTTTTAACTTTTAAGATTGTTTTTAAAAGTCGATTTTTCTAACTCTTTGAGATACAAAGTTGTTAATAATTTTTTTTAATAATCGTTTCTTATAATAATTCTTTTTCAATTGAGAAGGTAACCAATCCATTGAATATTTTTCAAGACGTAATAGTCTAGATGTGTCAAACTTCTTCAAATAATTCTTTCCTATTATCTGAAAATTTTACTCTTTCTATGAATATAATAATTATAATATTTTTTGAAAAAATATATTCAAAAAGCTTTCCTTGAGTGTGTTGGAGCCCTCAAATTTAAAAGCCTAAGAGCTTTCCTTTTTCCTTAACCCTGTTGAGCTCTTAATTTATCATGTTGTGTCTATTTTATCTTTGCTATTAAATATTATTTATTTTTAGTTGTTTAGATGACTTACATTTTAATAAGGGTAATTTGGTAAAATTATTCTTATCATTTACTACTTCTTAATCCATGTGTCAAGTCAATAATAATAAATTATTCATTAACTTTATATATTAAATAAATATAATTAGACATCAAAAAATAATATAACGGATGAGTAAAAGTGTACAAAGAAAGTGCAAACAACCTGAATAAGTAGCAACTAGAAAAGTTCTATATATTTGACCAAGCCCTTGTGGATCAACTGTTAGTCAATGCTTAGTGCTCCTTGTCCACTTCTTTGGTCCCATTTCATTATACCCCTCAGTATTATTTATGTGATATTTTTTTTATTTTTCGAAAGTCGAATAATTTAAATTTGATTAGAAATTTATGTATGAAATCTTTAAATTTTTTGAAAAGAAATTTATATATTTATAACTATGTAAAAGTATTATAAGTTACAATAATTAACAATTCAAAATATTTAAAAGATATATGAAAAATTTACAGTAAAAAATAAACTTGTTTGAATATCAAAATTTAAAAAATGTCACATAAATATTGCAAAACATGCTTCCTTAAAAAAATAAAGATTTTTTTGTTGATATAGTGAGGTTCGAACCCACAACACTAGTATAAAAATTATTTCCATAACCCTTTTCTTACCATTGAATCATCAATCAATTTTTTTAGGAAATCACAAATTAATATTATATATATATATATATATATATATATATATATATTTAATTTTCTAATACAAATATATAATCTACGAAAAAACTTGTGAATTTCTCTATTAGCTCCGCCTCTGAATATACCAGACTCTCTTAGCAACAAGAAGTATTCAAAGATGAAAGATGAAGTGTTAGGATCATAGAAGATTCCAAATGTCATACGCCAAATTGTCGATAAATACACACTGTTGGGATCACAGAAGATTCCTCAAGTCATATATACACTGGTCTACCGCAAGTGCTCTAAGATATCGAAATGGTTTATTGACCTTTTTTTTTTAATTGATAAATTATATTGTATTTATATATATGAGGTTAAAATTATATTTATTTATAGAGTGAAGTATTAACCACCTTATTTTTCAAAAAAAAAATTTATCTTTTTTTAGTTCCATATTTCGAGCTCGTTTGACATTGTTGTTTCGAGGTTAAAAACATTTATTTTGAGATTATTTTTAAAAAAAAATAGAAGGTGTTTGGCTAATCAGAAAACTGTTTTTAAATAGAAGCAGAAACAGATAATTTATTTCATGATCACTATATCCCTACCATATATACATATTTACCATTATATCCCTCATATTTATTTATTTTTGTTGTGATTTTTTTTTTTTGTATGTAGTGATTTAATTTGTGGTGATTTTTAAATTTATTTTGCTTGGTATTTTTAATTATATTTAAAACACCTTGTTGATAAAATATCGATATTTAATTAATTTTTATTCATATATGTATAACATTGATTGAAAATTTGAATATATACATTTTAATTTAATAACAATAAAAATTTAATCAAAATTTTATCATAGATATTTAAAATAATTTATCTCTATAAAATATTCTTAATATTAAAAGTGTATTGATACTTGTCCTTTTTCGTAATTTGACTCTCAAAAGTATTTTTTGAAAAAGATTAGTCAAACATAATTTGCTTATCATTTTCAAATGAATTATAAAGTCAAACACAAATTATTATTTTTACAAAAAAAACTTTTTTGAAAAGCTATTTTAAAAAAGTATTTCATAAAATAAGAAATTTTAACAGTAATGCCAAACAAGTTCTTTGTTACAATACAAAATGAGTCATGAGTGGCACCCACACTTAACCTTTTAGGTGGGCGAACCAACGAATACAAACCCCACTTAGATTAGCTATTCAACTTATGAAATACGACAATAATGCGGAAACTCAAATCTTATTAAAGTAAGAAATAAAAATCACTAGAGTCTATTACATATCGTTTCCCAATATCCGAAAGTCATCACATCAAGGACATCTAATCCCCAAATACTAAGTCTGAGAGTCTCAAAGACATCATAATAGATAATAAAATAGTTTGTGTCCGAAAACTAAGGACATTATGTCATGACCGAGAGAAGCCAAACGAGTCGTTACACTCTTAAACTATTGAGAGTGTAAGTTTCATATCTAAACAATCACTCATTTGTTTTAAAAACACACCTTAGTGGTGTGTGTAATATTCTCTCTTTATTATTTTAATTTTTTTTTATCACTTGGCATTCCAAATAGACAAAACATTTTCTTGACAAAAATTAAATAAATTATTAATATTAGTTAAAATTTAAAGATTAAAATATCACTATCTCTAAAAAAAGAATTATTTTTTTAAAAAAATAATAATATTTTTCTTACCCTACTCTACCCCGAGCGGATTACCACTCACTTCTTTTTAATTTTTTTTAGATATTAAAAAATAATAATATTTTTCTTACCCTACTCTACCCCGAGCAGATTACCACTCACTTCTTTTTAATTTTTTTTAGATATTTTTTTTAAAAAAAATAAATAAATTTATCTCATCTCATCTATCCTTTCGCTCTCAATTTCATTTTATTTTTTATAATATTTTTCATTTTATGTTAGATATGTATATATGTTTTTAGGAAAATTTCCTTTTTACTTGCTAACCGAATATAAAAGGATAACAAGAAATATATCATATTTAAAAAATAAAGTTAAAAAGCATATCAAACTCTTTTCCTTTTTTACAAATTGTATATTTATATAACGATTGATGTTACTATTTCAAATAGAATTTTGTTATAGACGTAAAATTTAATATAAAAAATGAGTTTTAAAAACTTAAACTTGGCTACCAGTATTTTATTTGAGCAAGAGAGTAACAACCTGAATAAGTAGTGCTGAAATTAGAGGTGAGTATGGTACGGTAGATATTTAAATTGAAATTTTTTATATCGAATTTTGATATTATGATATTTGATATGTATTTTACTTTTTCTTTTATATTCAATATAATATTTGATACTTATAAAACAAATATTGAAATATTGAATACCATATTGACGTATATAGTTAGATATAGAATTCATATATTATTATTATTATTATTATTATTATTATTATTTAACAAATAAATAAAATAGTTTTAGTAGAAAACTAACTATTTAGACGCTAAAATTTTGATTTCTACGTTTGATTGAAATGTCTTTTTTATGTAATTGATTAATAAAGAGAATAGCTTGTACTTTCTTTTGAATATTTCTACATGTATAAAGTATTAGTATGATATAATTGAGTCATTTTTTAAAATATCAAAATCATAATTATTTGTTTATATAAATACTATATGTAAGTCAAAATTGAACAATTATCATTTACTAATATTTTATTATATTATAGAATATTGAAATTTAACTTTAAAATACTAAATCAAATAGAATTAGTTTTGTATGATAAATGATATAATATTTTTTCAAAATAAAAAATCAAAATTTTTAATACCACGGCATACCATGCCATATCCACCCTAAATGAATATATATAGTTCTATATATACATTTGATCAAGCCCTTGTGGACCAACTTAAAGTAAATTCTTTGTGTTTTTCCATTTGGCTCCATAACATTTGTATTTGTAAGAAAAAGAAAATGGAAATTCTCCTACATTAGGTTATATAGTGCAATTTTGGTGCTTATGGTAGATAACCTAATCAACTTCTAGAATAGACCAGATACTCTTGCTACCTTTTTTTTATTTTTTATTTTTTTTGCTTGTTTAAAGGGCCATGCTGTAAGGAGAGCTTTGGAGTAACTGGTAAAGTTGTTATCATATGACCATGAGGTTGCGAGTTCAAATCTTGGAAACCGTCTACGACAGAATAGGCCCTTGTGGTCCGGATCATTCCTCGAACCTGCGTATAATGAGAGCTTTGGTACACAAACTGCCCTTTTTTCCCTTTTTAAAGGGTCATACTAGGGGTGTAAAAAATGAGCCCAAACATAGGTAATCCGTCCATTCGCCCAAAATTTTAAGGGTTGGACTCAAGATAATTTGAAGAGGAATTAAGTTCAATCTCAACTCATTCAAGCCTTAAGCCATTTAAAGAGAATTCTCAATTGAGCCAAATTTAATCTTCAATTTTAACCTGTTTTAAGACTCTTTATTTGCATTAATGTAATGTATGTTCCTATATTGAAGGTATGAATTAATATATATTTTATATCTTTTAAGATTTATCTATTTATTTGTAAAAAAAAAAAAAAATTAAAAAATTGAGTTGAAATTCGAATTGTGATTATAAAAGTTAAACAACAATACATTAAAATTATTGAGATTATGTGAGTCAAGTCATGACCCAACCCAACTTTGAACTCAACCTATTTGAGCCCAAAGTAACTTGAGCGGATCAAGACCCAACCCAGTTTCTATTTCAATTCATTTTAATATTATCAATTTCAACTCAATCCGTTCATTTGAGCCCATAGTCATACTATCATGTAGACTTTTCTTAGTCACTAATCATTCAAAGACACGGACTCTGTACTAAAGGTAACTAAGAAGAAGTATTCAAACATGAAACATGAACTGTTGGTGTTGGGTTCATAGAACATTCATAATGTCAAATGCTAAAATCCAAATTGTCCATATACACTGCTCTTCTAATTCCAAAAGGCAGAGCTAAGATGTCAAAAATAATTTATGTACTTGTGCATATTATTCCATTTATTTTAGTTTACATTTAATTCCTTATCTCAATTTATATTTGCGTGGCAAGTTTTAAAACAAATAAATTAATACCTCTTGGCCTAATTTAGGGAAAAGAAAATACAAAATTATGGCCCCAAAGTAGGTCTTTAACCAACCATACATGGTTAAATATATAAATAAACGTTACAACCATGGTTACGTATCATCATCATCTTCCTTGAACAAGTCGCCAGCCAAGTATCGCAAACACGTTGACCTCGCCTCCATATTTATCTCCCCAATTCATAACTCCATTCTTTATCTCAATTTCTCAAATTTTCTCTACTGCCATGGAGTATCGCACATTAGACATAAATGTTGTCTCCGGTAAAGATCTCAACAAGGTTAATCTCATCACAAAAATGGATGTATACGTCGTCGTTTCAGTCTCCGGCGCCGATGACGACAGATCTAATCAGAAAACCAAAACCCACGTTGATCATGACGGTGACAATAACCCTACCTGGAATTTCCCGATCAAATTCACCATAGATGATAACGCTGCTGTTCAAAACCGTTTGCATCTTGTTTTCAAGCTCCGATGTCAAAGGGCGCTTGGAGATAAAGATATTGGACAAGTTGATGTACGCATCAAAGAGCTTCTCGAATCTTCCAATAGCAGTAATGGAAGTAAACAATTTGTAAGTTATCAAATCAGAAAACCTTCCGGTAAACCCAAAGGTCAACTCACTTTTTCCTATCAATTTAGTGATAAGATCACCGGTAATACTGTCGTCGATTCTAAAATTGAAAACCCCGTTACTGCTTATCCGGCGGTATATCCAACTCAGATGGTGGGATCCACTTCTGTCTACCCACCACCGCCGCCGCCGCAGCAAGGTCCAAGTGGGCCATACCCACCGCCTCCGACCTACGCTTGTGGTGGGAGTGGACCTGCCCTACCACCGCCGGTCGGATATCCACCGCAACCGGCGGGTTATCCACCGCAACCGGCGGGTTATCCACCGCAACCGGCGGGATATCCACCGCAACCGGCGGTTTATCCACCGCAACCGGCGGCGGGCATGTATGGATATGGATATCCACCGGCGGCGGCATATCCTCCGCCACCGCAGTATGGATATCCTCCACAACAAGGTGGACATGGATATGGGTATCCACAGGTGCAACGGCCGCCGAAGAAGAACAATAATTTGGCGTTAGGATTAGGGGCGGGTTTGCTTGGTGGAGCACTTGGAGGAATGATAATCGGAGATGCAATCTCAGATGTTGGAGGAGGTTTTGATGGTGGATTTGGTGATGGTGGTGGATTTGATTTCTGATTCTTTTTTAGTTTTAATTCGAGTGTTTTTATTTCATGAGTAGAAATTAGTTCTTGTGAAAATTGCAATATTATGAATTTTTTGATGACATAAATAAAGCAACATTTTAACATAATATTCAATGAATGTATTATCCATTTTGAGTTTGATTATTTTGGTTTTCTAACCAACTGTTTTTGTGATGCAATATTCGTATTGGATGAAATTCTAAACTGATGAGGATTGAATGTAAGCAATTTCATCAACTTTGCTTGGACACTCTCACAAATAGGGGCGGATTTATGTAAGATCGGATGGCTGCCATGCCTCCTAATGCTCTCGGTATATATGCTTATAATGAATTGTATAAATGTTAAATGTGACATTTTTAGAAACAATGAGTCGTGTGATACAAGTGGTTAAAGCTTTGGGAAAAAACTTAAATATACAAATTAAGTATCTTAATTATCGCTATATAGCAATAGTTTTAAATAACAATAATTTTTTTTCAAAGTTAGATTTTAATATTTTAAAAAATGTAATATTAAAAAAAAAACCGTTTAATTAGTGCTCCACGATTTCTTTTGTTTCTTTTTTTTTTTTCAAATCTTTTACCTTTCATGATTTACTCAAATTGATTATATATATTCTCTCCTATCAATAAAAGGGTTCTTGACAAAAATAAAACTATCTTTCTACTCATTCTTGTCGACTGTTTAATCATGGATACCAACAATTATTCAATACTAATTCAACATAAAGGACGTTGGGACGCATCATGTATTATTGATAATTCCATATTTATTTGGTGTTTTTTAAGTGATTTTTCTAATTGAAAAATCATGATCATTATGTTGTAGTATACTATGTTTGATATGGATTTTTGTATTACAATCGGAAAAACAACGTTAAAAATCACTTTTATAAAATTGAATTTTGTCTATAATGAGTCATTTAATTAATGATGTAAAACAAATTGTTATTGTTATTCACCAATTTCGTGTTTTGATTTATTTTTTTTTGGTTATTAATTCTTTGGTTTGTTTTGTAGGGTTTTGAGGTTTGGAATAGATATCATATTTAGTGATTATGTGTTTTGGTAATTGATTTGGTGAAATTGACCGTTTTTAATTAGTTTGGTGTAATTCTGATTTTTTTGGGGGTCATTCAGAGTTGGTTTTTTTGTACATGATGATGGTGTACATATTGATTCTATTTTGATGTAATTTTTTTTTTCTTTTTGTGTCATTCAGAGTTATTTTTTTATACATGATGATGGTATACACATTGATTCTATTTTGGTACATAATGATGGTGTAAACACCATATTTGAGTTAAGCATTATCATGTTAGCTAAAAGCATTTTTTAAAACAGAATATGTAAGTTGAATATATTGAAATGACCATTCTGTTTGACGAGATTCACTACGAATAAGTTTTGGTCTGAAACAGGTAGATATGTTGATTACGATATTAAAGGCGTAATATATGATGCAAACACCAAATATGAAGGCTTAATTACTACTATTGCTTCCCAATTAGGTATGGACACGACAATCTTTCATTTAGAATTGAAATATGTCGTGACTGGTCCATCTCCACCAATGAAGATTCATCACGATATGGGTTTCCAAATTTATTTAGACCAAAAAAATACAATTCTGATTTCTTTTCAAAGTATCCATTATGTGTAACATGTATTGATAGAGCTATGGAAGCCATTGATTACCAAATTGGTGTCCAAACAACAAGGCAACAAATTATCAGATCAAATACACTACGTTTGGTTGGGGTAGATCCAATTTTGGATGAGTGTATTGAAGGAGATGAAGGAACTGAGATAATCTTAAATCCTCAACACAATTTGGTGGCAGAAGATCAAGTTTATCTCAACAAGCAAATTATAACAGAAGTTATGTAAAGATATGCATTTTTAAGGGAGTTCTGTTTCATTGCTAAAAGGTCAAGTACTACTTTGTAAGAAACATATTTTTGTATATTAATTATTCAATGTTGTATTTCAACAACTTAACATGCCTGTTGTGATTGTATTTTGACAGTTATTATCTGAAATGTCCTACGGCTGATTGTTCATGAAATTTTAAATCATCGCGGTTAAATAAGTTCGATTTGTTCAAAGTGAGGAAATTCTACGATACGCATAAGTGTCCATTGAAGGACATTATTCATACAAAGCGGCAGTCTACTAGTGGTGTGCTTGGTTCAATGTTAGTTGACAAGTTTGTTGATGTAAAAACAATTTACACACCAACTGACATACAGGCAGACATGCTAAAAATATATGAAATTTCATTAACATACATGCAAGCATGGAGAGGGAAAGAAAAGGCTGTTAAGACATTGAGAGGTGATCCTGCGGAATCATATGAAAAAATACCAATGTATTTATATATATTGGAAACAACATATCCAGGGACAATTGTGAATTATAAAAAAATTGATGAAAATCATTTTTTATATTCATTTATAGAACTTGATGCGAGTATTAGAGGATGTGAATATTGTCGACCAATAGTGGTAGTTGATGACACACATTTGAAATCAACTTATGAAGGAACAATGTTGATAGCTAGCACATTGGATCCAGGAGGTATGTGAATTTTTTGGTAAAATAAATAATGCAGATATAATATTTGTACATTGTACATGTATCACTATTGGTTTGGTGAAATTGATCGTTTTTAATTAGCGAAAGTGATGGACTGCAAGTTTGGTATAATTATGATTTTTTTTTGTGTCATTGAGAGTTGATTTTTTTGTGCATAAGAATGGTGTACAAATTGATTCTATTTTGGTACATAATGATGGTGTAAACACCATATTTGAGTTAAGCATTATCATGCAGATTTATATATATTTGTACATTGTACATGTATCAATTTTAGTTGTAACTTATGCTGTATATTCTGGTTTGCTTATAGGACATATCTTGCCATTTGCATACGACATTGTTGATTCAGAAAGTGACAATTCATGGTTGTGGTTCTTTCAGAATTTCAAAATTACATTTGGTGATAGAGATGATATGTTTTTTTGTTTCTGATAGAAATAAGAGTATATGAAATGCTATTGCCTCAGTTTATTCCGAATTTCTACATTATCTTGTATTTATCATCTGTGAACAAATTTGCTAAGGAAAACACACAGAGATACTGAAGAAGAGAGCGAATTATTCTTTGGTCTAGCAAAAGCATACACTGTTCAAGAGTTTGATGAACTGATGAAAATAATGAATCAGATTAATCCAAGATATCGTGCATATATGGAGAAAGCAAATTATCAAAAATGATCACGTTCGCATTCACCAGTAAAAAAGACTTGGACTTTAATGAGTAACATTGCAAAATCAATCAAAAAGGCAATTCTTGTTGGAAGAAGGTTGACAGTGGTGCCTTTGTTGGACTTTATGCGCAAGACAATTGAAGCTTGGAACGAGAAACACAATGAATAAGGTAGAAAAACTACAACAACCTTAACCAATAAGTACAATGAAATGTTGGAGGACAACAAAAATATGTCGCATCGTATGATTGTAAGTATTAACAAGTCTTTAAGGTTTTATAGTATGTTGGTTTTTATATTGTTAATTTGGTTTTATTTCAAATGAAGGTACGCGCATCAACTGGATATCTTCATACAGTTATAGATGGTGCAAAAAGGTTTACAGTCTGTCTAAATACTAGAATGTGTAGTTGCAGACAATTTCAACATGATGAGATTGCTTGTAGTCATGCAGTTGCAGCTATCAGATATAGAAACAAACATCGCGAAGATTATTGTTCAATATATTATAGTAATAAGAATTTTCAAGATACTTATGCAATTCCAATAGAACCATTACCTTGCGAAAACACTTGGAATATTCCATCGCATATTTTGAAAGAGGTAATGCTACCACCAATTGCAAGAAAACAACCCGGCCGACCACCAAGTAATGACCGTAAGAAGAAATTCAACGAAGGAAAATACAAGAGGACTAAAGTCACTTGTAGTAAATGTGGTACATCAGGGCATAACAAAAAGACTTGCGCCAAATTTGCTTATCAGAATTAACAATGATGTATTATTTTCAATTTTTTTTGTTGATGTTTTCTTGCTTCTTGCAAAACTTCTGAATTTTTTTAAGAATGATAAATGAAATTTTATCCAACTTTAATTACTCTCGATTAGTGTATTAGTATTATTGGTGATTTAATTGATATATCGTTGGTATTCTCGTGTTTGCCTGAAAGATTGGTATTAAATACCAACCTTAAATATTGAATATAAACAACAACAACTACTTAGAGTAATTGAAACCAAAATTAATACACAATGTTCAGTTAAATATTTTGGTATAATGTTTGAGTAATACTAAAAAATGTTAATCAATAATAATGGTTGTTATAATGGCTAGCACGTACACATTTGGTGTACTTGTGGTGAAATAAGCACAAATATTGTTCAAATTGAAGGTATATAGTGGCTGATATTTTGGTATTACATACAGACCTGAAACATTGAATACGAAAACAACTAGTTAAAGTGAAGAGTTTGGTTTGAATTGAAACCAGAATTAATACACATTATTAACGTAAAAAAAATTGATATAATATTGGAGTAATACTAAAGAATATTGATAATAATGGTTGTATATCATAACTAGCAAGTACACTATTGGTATACTTGTGGTGGAGTAAGCACAAATATTGATAAAAATGGAGAGGTATATTTTGACTGATATTATGATATTTTGAATGTAAAAGCCAATGAAACAATGAATATGAAAACCACTACTTAACGTAAGATATTTTGATTTGAAATCAGAATTAACACACATTTTAAATTGATATAATATTGGAGTAATACCAAAAAAGTCTGTCATAATAATGATTGTATATAGTGACTAAAATGTTGGTATTATATACCAACAACATACATTGAATATATAGCAACTACTTAAGTTCGAATATGTAGTTGGAAACAACAATGAACATAAATAATTGACGTAATAATAACACATTTGTGTAATAATACTATGGTATATATACCAATCACACACATTGGTATTATATACCAATCTCACGCATTGTTGTATTATAAATCAAACTCACACTATTAAGTTATCACAAGAAATTAACCAAAATAATGAACCAAATAAAAGTAGTTAAACTCCAAAATGAGCACAATATCCAACAATTGTATTCAAAAGCATCAAAACATAACAAAACACAACTAGAGTACTATCCAGATGTACAACAAAGTATTAAAATCCAACAAGAAAATTCATAAATTATCTTAATGAAAATGCAACTTTTTAATCCTTCTTCCCCCTCCGAATTAACTGACCACCTTTCCTAGAATCTTCATTTCACTAACAGTACCAGTATCCCACAGTAGTGCTCCGTATCACAAACGAAGATTTTCAGAATTAAAAAACTGACATTGATATGTCTATATCTCCTCGACAAACATATTCAGTGAAAGAACATGTATACAAACCACAATCACTACAAAGATTAATATCATATGTCAGAATTAAAACATTATATGGTATGAAACAATTACAAAAAAACACAATATACTTACATTGAATCGTCAATTTATTGTGGGATGTTTTCACGCTTGACGTATGCCAAAGGATCCCCAACTGATTTTTTAGAATAATGTACATCTGTATTTCAGTCAATGTCTTTCCTTAATCCATAGTAATCAGTAGAAACTAGGAACAAATGTATCATTTTTTATAGTTTTTGCACCAAACTCATGACTGCCTTTGTATGTTTTGCCCCATAACCCTTTAATGAATCATATATGTAAAGACACTTTCTTCTAATGAAAAAAACAACAAGAAATCAGTGAAAAGCGTCGCTACTGTTGGTTGGATAACATACATGATCAACATCCACCCATGGAGTATTAGCAAGAATCTTATCACCTCTTATATATTGAGCAACATCATGATTTGTAGTAATCAATCTTTCATCTTTATCATTGGCCTCCCAAGCATCATGAATTTGTACAACCCACTTGATGAAAAATGGATCAGTTGTAGTAACTCTTGCACTATTGTCAGGACCATACTTGCAAAACTTACGAAGATAGTACATTATCACATCAACATGATGTATAAAGGCACGTGTTATTAGTTAGCAACCAACAAGATATATATAAAGATAACTTGATTTAAGCAAAACACCAATGTATGATCATTTACCTATAAGACTATATATTTAAGGGTCTATGTTTGTATACTTTAGTTTTCTTCCCTATACATAAATCACAAATACAAAATTTTCTCCTCAAATAACTAATTCACAGTTTGCAACAGATAAAATGACTAATAATTTCACTTACCAAATCAACAAATCAACACAACAAACATCATATACCAAATTTAGTTTATCATAAAGTGACAAAGTAAGAAATTTACCAAATCTCTCCAAGACTGTCCTGGATAAGCAACAAGGTGAAACCAATCCATCAAATTAGCTCTACCAACTCCAAACTCAAAAGGAGGGTCAATTGAATTTTTAGCAGATGTGAAGAAACTAGTTTTCCTGGCAAACAAAATATCCAGTTATAACATGGATAATGAGTAAAAAATAATTAGTAAGGTACATTTAAATTACTATACATACTTGCCACGTTTCTTGAATAGTTTGTTATCGATTCATTTTTTAAAATGAGGGATCACATCGTTGTACATATTAAACCCTTTGTAATTTACAAAAGGGTGTTTTCATAAACAGCAGATCAATGTCTTCCCCGATGTGCCACCAGATTCACTTAGATAAGTGTATGGTGATTGGGCATACTTTTCTGGTAGCTTGGTACAAACATGTTGAACTGGTGTCACATGTGTGTCTTCAACTTCAACAACACCCAAAGGTTTGACCTGTATGTTTTCAACTTCAACAGCTATCAAAGGTGTGACAAATCTGTTTTCAGATTCAACATCAATCAAAGATGACACATATGTTTGTCTAGTTTCAAGAGCAACAACTGTGATTCACACATAGTTGGCATAACAAAGTCATCCAATGTAAGAGTATTTCTATTTTTTTCAAAATCCTCAGAAAACATCACCAAGAAAAAGATACAAATCATCATTTATATAGCTCTATTTCATAATTTTTTTAATAAAAAATATTATTGGACACTAACAAAAAGAAACTTACATCTGTTATCACCACAATCTTGTATATGTTCAACTTGTACATCAATCATTTCTTTTCTTGAATCCTCAAATAATACCTTAATATTCTCAATAGTCAATGAAAAATGAAAGTCAATCATTATTAAAATAAGCCAGAATATGAATGATGACTAATATGTTACCAACAAAAATGTTTAAAAACATAGTTAAAAGCCAACACAATATATATTTACCTTAACAGTTAACAAAAAATCATTAGAATCTTCAACATTTAGAAAAATCAAAAGTTATATTAATGTTCAGATATAATTCATTATGTATACCGACTTTTAACATAGATAAAAACCAACACAATATATATATATATACCTTAACAGTTAACAAAAAATCATTAGAAGCTTCAACAATAAGAATAACCAAAATTTATACTAAATTACAAGATAAAATTCATTATGTATACCAACATATAAGCAGGTTCTACCATTATACTAACCATTTTTTGCATATATACTTATGAACAAGATCACTAATTAATCAATATACCAAAAGATTAGAATATGCTGCAAACTGTAATATTAAAAAGAAAAAAATAAATCTGTAAAATTGTCATATTGTATAATGAACATTCGATCAAAACATGCAACTAGACAATTAATAAATAAATTGTGTAATATAAATTACCAATAATCTGATACCAACAAAAAAGGGAGTCTTAAAATATATTTATATACCAACAAACCAACATATGATAACATGCTAAAATATTAAAAAAATAAAAATAAATAAGGCAATAGAGTACTTACATTGACATCACCTGCAACTTTCCTCTTTAGCCCCTCTTTCTGAATTGTTCTATTCTCACCATTACATGTTTCATTAAGACACTGATCCATAAATTCTTCACATGATATTCCTTTCATCTTATAACTCTAAAAATTGAAAGATATGTTATACTACATGTTGATGTACTCAAAAATTCGTATAAGAAATGATTATCTAAAATTTAGTGTTTATGTAAATAATATGGTCATATATGTATAAGGTACACTAACCCGTTCAACACCTACATCTTTATTGATTGAAACTTCTTTTTGAAGAGATTTCAACTCTTCAATGATATGTTTGAATGTTGAATCCATAAACATCTTCATTTCAACAAACATAGCATCTACAATTTTTTCAAGCTTTTCAACTCATTACGAACCTAACAAAAATTAAAATGCTATTAATGTTTCTTCAAAAAAATATATGACAGTAAGTGAATAATATTTTTAACCAAATCTTAACAACTTCTTGAACAATCTTCTGCAAATCCTTATTAAATGTCAAACTCGGATCACTTCCAACATGATGTGAAGAATTGTGAGGTAAATCTTTATCATTCTGCCATACAACACTGTGAGTCTGCAAATTCTCATTTTGCCTTACAGAACTATCACGTTCACTCTTCTTGTTTAATGCTAAATCAGTCAAATCAATAAGGTTTTCCACCTCAATAATAGCAAGCTCATCATCCATGAACACAAGATCTTCAAATATATACTAGCACCACATTAATAAATTATGACTATAAGCATAATCATATAAAAAAAATTAAGTAATTGTAACTATCGAATTTCTATTACCTGATTGCCATATTTTTTGAACATTCCTTTCTTGAGATGGTCAAAATAGATCTTGTTTTTTGAAATATCCTAATTAATATTTGAGGAGTTCGATTGGATGTACGAATTGCAATTGAAACTTCAACTTTGTTGTAACACTTGTAAAACCAAATTTGCAACGCAAGCAAAAACCCTTCAAACTTCACATAATCTGAATTTGTTGCCATTTGACTCGATATGGAATGCCGTATATTGAAAAAAGACAGATTGCCCCAAGGGTACGTAATGTACCGTCCGGACTCAACACATAAAAAATGATCTTTTGAAATATGTAAATTTTTTGGTGGAGATTACAATATGAAGGTACTGATGAAATAAATCATCGACATATTAAAAATGTCTTCTTCCCCAATCAACCCATCTTCGTTAAACACTCTTATGAAATCAACTTTCAAAACCTTATCGATAGCATTCATAAAGTAACGAGAGAGGAACTTTGATGTACTGTTTGGATCATGGTCAAAATCCATAAATCCACCACACTTAAAACCGGTAATTACCCTAAATTCTCTAAGCCCAAAACGAAGTTCTTTGCCATTTATGTTAACAACAAACATGTCATCCCAATTGTTAGATAAATGATGTACCACACTTCTAATGATCTGAGGTTGGACTTTCAATTGGGGTAAGTCTAAAAGATAACCGAAAGGTGACTCTTTAAACAAATGAACACTGTTAATTTTTTCAAGCAGATTTGTTATATCAACAAAAACGTTGAGATTGACATAGGAACACCAACGCGATTGTTTCTTCTTGATCTAAAAAATAATATATTAAAAATTAATAAATTATAATATTCAGAAAATGCAAAAATTACAATATAAACTAAGAAAACATTTGCATCAACCAATAAAATAATCAAAACAAGAATAATAAACAAAATTAAAAAATTACCTTTAGAGGTTGTGTCGACTTTTTTCTTTTCTTAATAATTGAACTAACCCCTTTTGGATTTAAACCCTTCAAATCTTTGCTCCTCGAACCACCAGCAACTTTCTACGGAATAATTTTTTTTTATTGCATGTCACAAATATCTTTCTAATAAGAACAAAATTTACAACTTGCATGTAACAAAAATTACAAAATCATAATCAGATATAAATAAATACCTTTAAACACTGATCATTATTTACTCTTAATCTTTTAGAAATGGGGATTTCATCCTCAAAATCGTTGTCATGAGGATAATTTTCTTTGACAAATTTTTCTTTACCCTTCAACTTTGTATCAACAACAAAATTATTTTTTGTTGAACTTTGTAGGATGAGGATGAATTAATAACAATACACTCGTTGATTCTATTAGAGATTTTGTTGTCATCTCTAATAGCTAAGTTGCCAGGCGATTGAGTGAATGCATTCAACTCAAATGATGGTCTTGAACATATGATCGGCGGGCTATCAACCACTACAACAGATTTGTTAAGCCTAGAACTTTTACGCGGAGTCTTTTTCATCGAATAATGGTGAAACTATGGTTAAGTGGATGGTAAAGCGATGAACTAAAGAAGATGGAAGGGTTAAGAGATATGGACGAAGAATATGGAAGGGTTAATATGTTTGACAGCTGAAAAAAGGATGGTTTAGATTTCTGGAAACTATAACTCACATATGGATAACTACACCAACTTTCTTGGTAACATAAAAAGTTGTATAAAAAAAGGAAGAAAATAAATATGATCCCAATAAATGTCCATTAAACGTAAAAAAAGGAAATAAAAAAATCAATGAAAAGTGTATAGATGGGTCTGTAATAGGAGAGATAATATTGATAAAATTTAATATCCTAATTATACTCCACATAAAAGGGCACGTAATACAAGGAGCATGAGAGAGAAAAATCAAAAAAAAAAATTCACTTAAATACAAAAACTAATTATTTTTTTATGTATGTAATTTAAAAACTATGTTTGTAATTAAATAGGGGAAAGGCATAGATTCCCCCTTGAACTTGTACCGAAAAATCAGTTACATGCTTAAACTATTATGACGACTTATTACACACCTCTGCTATTTAAAAGTGAATTTATTTACCTCCTAAAGCTGACATGGCAAAATAATAATAATTAAAAAAAATCATGCGCGTCAGATAATTATTAAAGTAAAAAAAAAATCAAAATATTTCCTACACCCCATCCCCACATCTCTTCTTCTTCACACCCCACCCTCCTCATCTTCTTCACACCCATTAAGCTTAAATAAAACCAATAACAAGAAGCAACCAAGAAATAAATTACTTCAAATAGGAGTAAATTTTGGGAGGTTTCAATTGCTGGAGCTTCGACGGACATTTTTGAGTGAACTGAGTGATCGATTGAAAATGGGAAGAAAATTATTTTTCTATTAGCTCGATTTTTTAAGAAACCTCCAGGAAGAACATGAAAAAAGAACAAAGAATGTATGTCAAGATCTGAAAAATATTTACAACTACAAGCCGCAACAAATAACAATGGAAGCTCATTTTCCATGACCAATCAATGGAAGAAACTGAAGCAACCTTCTTGTGGGTACATTTTGAAATGGAAGAATTCTTCAACTCCACGACTAAACTCCAGATTGCAGGCAATTTTCTTGGTGGCCATTGCTAAAAGTTTCTTCTTTACCATTTTGCTATGAAGAAGACATAATTATCAGAGAACTTTAATAATTGATTAGGAATTAATTAGTGTAAAATATAATTAATAAAATAAAACTTAAGTAATAAAGAAAAGAAAGTAAAAAAGATATAAAAAAAATATAATTTCTGACGTGGCGTTGATGTGGCAGCGAGTGTAATACACCACATACTCTGAGAAGGGTGTTGCACATATCAGGGTGGTATTAAATTCACTTTTAAATAGTAAAAGTGTGTAATAGATCGTTATGATAATTGAAGCGTGTAACTGACTTTTCGATACAAATTTAAAGGAGAATTCATGCCTTTTCCCTAATTAAATATAAGTATATTGATATTTTGTTAATTAAAGTCTTAAATAGTAAGACCTTTCAAGTTTTTAAAGTAGTGACTCGATGAAAAATTGACCAAAAAAGAATCACACATGAATTATTCATGAATCTAAAAGTTAGACCAAAAAAAAATCACACATGAATTTTACATGATAGTGTACTATCATTCAAATCACAAGTGTTGTCAATACTAGGTAAATACAAAATTGATCATGAAAGAAGAATCAATCCGATCATTAATAAAATTAACTAATGCATGGACACTTTCAACAATAAACATTGGTAATATACTACTCCATCTGCTCCAATTTATGTGACACATTTCATTTTTTGAGAGTCAAACAGTTTAAATTTGATTGGAAATTTGCGCATAAAATCTTCAATTTTTTTGAAACGAAATTTGTACATTTATAAACTACGTAAAAAATACTATACGTCACAATATTTGACAATCCAAAATATTTAAAAAATATATGAAAAATTATGATTAAAGAGAGACTTATTTGAATCTCGATATCCGAAATGTGTCACAAGAGAGTTAAAGTTTAACTATTGTACCTAGAAGTTCACAAGAATATTCTTCCTTACCTTGAGAAATAACTTCCGTTGCCATTTTTTCAAGCACCTCAATCGCTTAGTCACCCTTCTCCCCCTTATGCCTATACAAGAATTCTTACAAAGGTTGGACGATGTTCGTAGAAACTCTCTCACTTCATTCCACACATTCTTTCTTTTTTTCCACTCTAGAATTGCAACCATTCACTCCCTTGCTCCTCTCTATATTTTGTTTCTCATTCATGGGACTTAAAATAAGTGCTCAAAACTCATCGGTGAGGATTAGAAAAAAGCATGTGCTAAGAGAAGTTTCCCTCTTTTGTGTATGATATTCATATACTTGTATCATTCTCGCTCTTTTGGAATCCAATGGTCTCCAAATTAATTAAATCCAAAATATAAATGACAAAAGTTCATGGAAATCACCTCACATCAAACTATTCTTGGTATTCAACTCGTGAAAAGGATACCTTTCACATTTGTCAACCCAATATTCTTTCTCATCATAATAAGATACCATTTCTTCACATAAGGTGTAACACCTAAAAAAAATTAAGCTAGAATTCGAACCGTATTTTATGGGTATAGAATCGTATCAGATGATTCCTACTTGTTCATGTGTGTTAAGGTTCATACTCTAGGAAGTATATCAAAAGTGGTTTAAGAGTCATTAGGGACCTCTAGGTCTAAGTCGAGTTTAAAACCTTTCTCCCTCGCTAAGTTTTTTCATGAAATCATGCAAGGGTCAACTTCAAATGACCATATCTTGTAAAATATGAAGATTTAGTTGTCCATTACCTATCGAATTAAAGTTCTATGTGTCTTCTTTCGAACACCACCGACCGTTTATTAATCAGAGTTCCGAATAAAACGTTATGACCGTTTTACTAGAAACACTCCAGTATGAAATTCTGTTCCAGGAACTATAACCGAAAACTACCTGCCGTGAAAGTATCTACGGGTCATGGTTTTAGCACGTGGATTGGATTTAGAGACTTAAAATTTTCACTTGATTTCCACAAAACCATTCCACTAGTTGTGAATCATTTTACGAGCTGTAAAAGGGTCCGTAGACCATGTACATCACCCACATATCATGTATATCAACTGTATATCAAAATTTTCAGATTTCATTAAAACACTATTTTGAATTTCTTTTCATACTTTTCACCCCTTTGTCGATTTCAACATCCCAAAAGCTCTCTTCAACCGTACTATGTCTTGGTCAGCATTCTCCAAGATTTCACAACATAAATCTTAGAATTTTTACAAGATTTTAGTAACAAATCATCTTCCTATCTCTAGTGAAATCAAGAACTCAACTCTAGGATTTAAGACTTGATTTTTGAGCAAGTCCATCAAGAGCTATTTCTTCCAAATCATGGTACGCATACTATCACAATTTCCAAGTCATTCTAACATGTGATTGTTTATCCTAAGCAAGAATTTACCATCAAAACTTAGAGTTTTCATTAAGCTAATTCAAAAATTTAAAGAAAGGGTTTCTTGATCGTTTTTCATCAAGTAGGATTCTTTATCAAGATTTGTCAATCGTTTAAGGTTTGTAAGGATATCATAGTGAGGAACTTAGTTCTTCCTCATGCCCTACATCTGTAGTTTCAGTTAGTAAGTCCAAAGCTAGGGTGACCTTCAAGCTTCAAGTTCAGTGATTCTTTCTAGGTATGTGAGATTTCATTAATTGGTATCCTTTCACTCATTGATAATAAAGAAAATTCTGTATTTTCATATATTAAATTACGTAGAAATCTAGGATTATTATGATCAGCAAGATTTAAATGTGTTATAGTTTCACTTTATTACTAGCTATAAATACATGTTTTCCCCTCAATATCATTTGTTTGCTTAATTCTATTTTCATGAACTCTTAGAACACGTAAATTTCGTGCCTTTGGACTTGCGTTTTTTAAATTGCATGTTTCAGTCAGAATACATAAGTTTTCATGATTTACTTTATACTTAGTTTTTCAGTTCCACATGCATAAGATGTTTTCAGATAAAGTGTCTATTATTTCAGTATCAGTATTCAGTTTTATGAGCTATTCAAATTGTCAGTATGATCAAATTTATCAATATTATTCAATTTATTAGCATAAATTATGTTTGGAGTATTACTTAGTACTGAGAAAACATAAGGATGAAGGGTCACCCGTCAGTTTAGGACTGAAACCTTTAGTAGCAATGTCTAAGTCTTAGAACAACCTTCAGTAGCAATCAGATTTTGAGTTGTTTGGATAAATATTTGACTTGATGTTCATTAAAATCCGTCATTGAAAAGTTTAAAACTCAAATTTTAATACTTGATTTGCCATAAACGTGAATCATTTCAAGTGAATAATATATCAAAAGAATCGAGATATATAGAGAAATTCATATCTAAAATTTGAGTTGTTTAGAAGAAGGATTGAATTGATGTCCATTGAAATCCTTCTACGAAGAGATTCGAAGCTCAAATTTTAAAACTCGACCTACCCAAATATGAATTATTTCGAGAGAATAATATATTAAAATACTTAAAACATCAAGAGGAGTTCATATCTAAAATATAGGACTATTTAGAGGAGATTTGAATTGGTCGGGGTTTTAAAAAAAGTCAACTCATTGGAAAAAATGTATTGCTCTAATGTATAAATATTGTATAACAATGTATATTATATATATATAAATAAAAAATTATTTACTAGCAATATAATTATTTTTTCTAGAGATAGCAATTTTGTCTCTTTCTCCATACACACAAATTTTTTAAATTTGAAAAATCAATCTAAATACTGAATTTGAAGGTATAAGTATTTGAAGGATTAGATTGAAGGTTTAAAGTTTTAAATGTTTAAATGTTCGAAAATTTGACAGTTTGAAGGCCCGAAATTTGAATATTTGAAGATGCAATCAACAATTGCGTATCTGTAATTGCTCTTTGTATCATACATGAACTTCTAAGTAATAGATGAGAACATCCATATATGCTGATATAGATGCATCATATATTAGTCTAGAAACTGTTATAGAGATACACAAATATACCTATATATATATATATATATATTCATAAACAGAGGCGGAGCTAAGGGGGGTTCGTGGGTTCGGACGAACCCAGTAGCTTTTCTAGAAAATTAATTAAATATATATGTATATTAATTTGTGAACCCCTGACAAAATTGATTGACGTTCTAAAGGAAATTTAGAACCCCTAAATTCTTAATCCTGGCTCCGCCTCGATCCATCAACATTTTCAAACAGAGAGATGTATGCTACAAAACTGTTAGCTTTAAACAAATACATAGATACTTGGTATAACAAGAGTAGAAAACAGAACTACACAAATGTATACTTGTATATCATATACTTAAATGTTTCTTAAATTTGAACTTCTAAACACATATACAAATATCATATCTAAAACTTTAAAACACATATACAAATATTTATAAGAAAACTTATATATATCTTCAAATGTAGAAATTTAATAATTTCGCTCTTTTAAAATCGATTAATGTTTGATTTTTTTCTCTTCATGGACATTAAAGGAGAGGAAGTCAATTTTTATGCTCTATTTTTGGATTAAAAATACGTAGTATTCTAAAAAATGCACAATGCATGATTTCAGCAGTTTTGTATATGTTGAAACTATCACCAGGCTAGGTGATTCAGCCTTATAATATAATACTCCTTTCATTTCAAAATAAATAAATTGCTAAGGTATTAGACACATTTTTAAGAAAAGATTATTATGACATTAGTTCGACATTACTTTCCATTTTTATCCTTTTTGATTGTCAATACTTCAATGCAATTAAAATTTCTTGAACTCATCACATAAAAAGTTCAAATGGAGGATAAAAATGGAAGAAAAATCTAAAATTATTCCTGAAGATTGAACAATTATTTAATTTGAACTATGGAAAATGTCTTAACAATTCACTTATTTTGAAATGGAGGGAGTAACTATATAAGTATTTAGGGTAAACTACACAAATTAGACCCATTAGGCAAAATATTTACCCAAATTGAACCCAAGCCAATATATTTACCATAATTGGATCCACCGACCAAACTATTTACCCCACTACCCCCTTGTTCTATGGAAAAATCACACCACATATATATTTAAGGGGAAATATTATGGGTTTTAAATCTACTTTTAAAATATTATTGTTTATAACAGTTTAATTACGGGTTATAACAGATCACTTTTTATTTATAAATCAATTTATTTTTACTTTATTAAATAATTAGTCTTTTATAATTTTATTTTTATTATTAAATGATATAAATTAAGAATCTACCATAATTATCTCTGACACATTTTTAGCGATTTTACCTTGATTCTTGTTCTTTTTTTACTGTCACATGTTTGGAATTAGTAGTACTAAAAAAAATTATATATATTTTTTAACCAGCAAACATACCAAATAATAATGGAGTACCAAAATATAACATTATTCATTTTTAAAAAAATGCCAGAATGGAGTATACACATTTCATACATTTTTTAGATACACTTTTCATACATATTTCATGCTAACATTATAACTATTTCATCCCATAAGTCGTAATTCTTTCACAGCAGAATCATGTCAATATAATACAAAAATAATACTAATTTTAACAATTATTTGTCATTTATTAGGTAAACACTATTCAAAATTCATTCCAATATAATTTCAAAATCGTACAAAAATGGTATAACCAGTAAACCATTTACAAATAAATTTAATTTAATTTTTTTTACCAGAAACCTTAAATTTAAAAAAATCATACTAGAATCTATACCAATTTCAAATAAATTTTATGTAATTTCAAAAAAAGAATGTTCATACCAAATACGTCATACTTAAATTATATTATACACAAACAAAATCTGAAATTTTTCTTTCCAGTATCACTGTTCTTAATTTTATTTTATTTTACGTTTGATTAGTATAACAATACAAATAAAAAATCGCAAAAAGAACACTAACCTGAAGGATCACATCTACCACCATGCTTTATTAATCTTGATAAGAAGCCGTCCATTACAAGTAAATGAAGATTATTGAATAAAAACGAATTGGAACTAGTTGAGAGTGACGACTAATTACAGAAAAAATTGAGAAGAAAGAGATCCGTTTGAACAAAAGAAAAAAATCTGTTTGTGAACGAAATTTAACTGCATTGAATTAAAAAAGGAAAACAAATATTCCTTTTTTTTATGAATTTCCTATTTTTATGGCACATACTAATTATCATAAATGAATTCAAATTAATTACTAATAATATATCCGTATTTTACCTTATCTATTTTTCAAACAAAATGATTTTTACTGTTATTTTAAATCATTTTTTTATTTTAATAAAATGTTAGAACCTACAATTTTTTTATTGTTATAACTTGAAAGAAAAATAATAATGTCATAACTTATAATTATTAGTCATATATATGTCAATTATAAAATTTTCACTCATTCTATTCACTGAACTACTGCTTCTTCATCCTTGATACCATCAAAGTATATATATATATACACACGCTGATGGTGTCTATATACTCTAATGGTATCAAGTAGTAATTGAACTTTCTTTTCACCGAAACACTACATGTTCCTCTTTGATGCCATCAGAGTATATATATATATATATATATATATATATATATATATATATATATTGATG
>JAJONR010011030.1:0-30019 GCA_029582245.1 Solanum etuberosum | reverse complement strand
TATATAATTTCTCGATTCAATTTGATTGTTTTTGCGTTTTTTTATAAATAAAATCAAAATCAAACTAAATAGTATCAATTTTCGAAATTTAAAATCGAACCTAACAAAACCACACCAAATATCAGCTTTTTTAATTGATTTGGTTCGGATTGCGGTTCAATTTGATTTTTTAACTATAACCATGAACAACCCTACATATAACTATGTGGAACACTTAAAAAGTAATTTTCAACACTCGATGATGCTTATTAACATTTTAATCAGCTAATCCAAATATGAGTTAATTTGACTAAACAAACATAATCTCATAGACTCAATGTTGTTAGGCTAGTGAATGAATCACTGATGGCAGAAAGAGGATTTTAAACAGAAAATATTTATGGGAAAAAGAACAAATATACTTCCGGACTATCGCAAATGGTATGTGTATACCCTTCGTTATACTTTTAGTACATTCATGTCCTTATAGTCCAAATTTTAGAGCATATACACTTTTTATACTAACGATGATATACGTGTCTTAATCCTATCCGCTACTTCCTTTTACTAGTCCCTCCAGCTATTCTTCTTAGTCTTCGCAAACGACTTCGTCGAAATTATCTCCGACAAAATCCCATCATTGGAAGATGATTATTACGTTATGAGCAGGAACAAGCTATAATTTCCCTGAGAAAAAGCACCAGAACTGATGACGAAGCTAGGGTTTCACTGTGCACGCCATGACATTTATCGGCTCTCAAGCCGTTACTAATTAAATCTATAAGTTGTCATGCTATTCCAATTTTTCTTCTTTTAAAAGAAAAAAGTGTCCACAAATGTCTGTTGGTGGACATCAAAAAATAGTTGGCAGCTCGCAGGCTTTTCGGTTTGTCGTAAAATTTGGGTGCCCTTTTATTGTACTTGCTTGAAAAAAACATGCCCTTTACTCAAGATTATAACCTCAAGAATTATAATTCCGGAATAACTTAATCAGTGAATCAAAGGATCCCTAAGGGATAATGCTTTTAACGGGTGCGCCAGTAACCATAACTGATAAAACACCAAATAATTTAATAAATTATTTACACCAGAAACACAACACACAAGAGACTATTACATTTACTTGGTCGCGGAATAAGAATACAGAAGGAAACAAAACAAAGTTCATAACCTTATAAAGTGGTGGGTGGCATAAATGGTTTCACCAATCTTTGAGCAACTCACCAGCTACATCTTTATAGCTAACTTTCTTTTTCTTTTTAGGACTGGGATTAGTATCTGCCTCTGGCTTGTCGTCTTTTACAAGAGTGTCCACGCTTCTTGTTGGCTTACTATCCAAGTGGGGTATCATATGCAGTAGCATAGCTTGGACTGGATCAACAGGGTCTTCCAGCTTTTCATCCACCTTGTCTTTGCCCCTGGCAATATTTCCACTTCCGTATGAAGTTTCGTGAGCTTCGTCCAATCTTTCACAGATCACACTGCATTCAGCAGTCCCTGGTGGAAATGTTTTACCATCTGGTGACAATTCCAGATCTTGTACATCATCCTCATTCTGATTTCCTGAGCTACGTACAGCAATAGTTTCATGGCTCCCGACAGCCGCTTCACTCTCGTCATTACGAAGATGCTCACCTGAAGTAGCACTTTCATCAGATTCATTTTCATGAATCTTAGCACGACTACTTGCGACCTTGCGTTTAACTCTACGTGGAATGTTGATCCCCACTTTCCCTTTTGCTGTAGCACTACCAGTAGGTCTTCCTCTATCTCGTTTCCTGCCCCTCTTTGGTAGTGTGATAGCTCGGCCCTGGTCTGAAATTCCTTCTGCTTTGATTTGTCCTCCATGTTTATCAGGGGAAGATGGTCTTTTGCACTTTTCGGAATCACCTTTTAGCTTATCATGTCTATCGAGTCAGGAAAAACATGGACGCTGAGTAGTTTAGTTAAACACATAATACAAATGCCAGCAAAAGAAAAGGTCATGCATGCTTGAATTTACTATGCATAACTTGCTTGCTGGGCAAGATTTTCAAGCAAAGCTAGAAGTTCAAGTATGAGAAGATGGATATGTGGAAATTACAGGACAAGAGATAAGTAATTTGGCTGTTATCAATTAATTGACTTTGTTGTGTTAATTTAAGGCAATTAATTGACTCTTTGTTATGGATACTTGTATCCTACATTTTATTTAATTTTTGATGCATAATTTCCCGAATAAAATCTACCTACATTGACAAAAGAATCCCTCAGAAATTCCTTTGCTTAACAAAAATCTTGCAGGGCTTGTACTATCTACGACTCAGTAGTTAGTTCTTTAAGCAGTCTTCCTACATCAGCAATACCCACTGTAGTTATTTTTGGTCGTTCTCGCCCAAAACTTGTAAGACATAGCATGAATTTTCCTTATAATAATACAGTTACTTCTTTCTATTCGCAGATGCAATTATCAACTGCAGTTTCCACTTAATATCATTTTCAGCAGCAACAACAACATACCCAGTGAAACCCACAAGTGGGGTTTGGGGAGGGTTGAATGTAGGCAGACCTTACCACCACCTAGTGGAGGTAGAGAGGCTGTTTCCGAAGGACCCTCGGGCCTCAGCTCAAGTGAAACAAATCTCGGTATAAAGAAGGAGACAATGTAGAGAATACAGCAAATAATAAGGAACAGTGCAAAAGTAGCGAAAACAACAAAAAAATAGACTCCATAAACAACAATGATACAGGTAAAAAACAAGAACTACAATAATACAACTAGTACCATCGCAAACACCAGCTACCCTGAGAAAGACAACACTACACTACCTACTACCCGTCTACCCTAATGCGCTCCACACCCTCCTATCTAGGGTCATTTTCAGCACCATATATATTATTATCATTATTAAATTTTATCAACATTTACTATTATCATCACTATTATTCTCTACTCTGTATACAATCAAGCAGTAGAATATAAAATGGAACTGGATGGAGAGAGCTTCTCTTTTACTCTTTTTACTAGTACAAATCCACTTTTGTGCTAATTGGCCCTAGGGAAAAAGTAAGTAGAGGTAAGGTAATCAATCAATCATTCATAGAACTCTTATGTGATATCCCTAATTTTCAGAAATCAATAACGGATAGAATCAATAGTTAGTATGTAGAGAACGTCTCTCGCTCCCTATTCAATAATCTGCTTGGTTTCCTGATTAAATTACTGTAGCTAGAAGAAAACCCTAATATAGACAGATATTTTTATACTCTCATCTATAGATGGTACATCAGGCATTATTTATCAACCACCACCCTCAAATATGGCCATTTGAAGAACATTATGTAGCAAACAGTTGAAAGCGACATCATAATTATCAGGAATAGTTTCATCTTAAACTATAAATTGAATATCTCATTCTTATCTTTATACTCCCCTTGTCCATATTTTTCACTTATTCAACTACCTATTTGACCAATTTTGGAGTTAACTTGGATTAGATTAAAGCTAAGTTTTTCAAAAACTAAAATCTTTAGATATTTAAAAACTGCATGAAATATGCTATAAATCACAATTCTACTCACATAAAGAAGACATAAAAACATAATTTAATATGGGAGAAAATGACAACATTTTAGAAGAAAGAGTCTTCCTACATATTATATAGTAGGTAAAAGGTAGTAAATTTGCATGGCAACCAAAAGAGCTTCCCCAAAGTATGGCTGTTGCATGTCGTCCATGTAAGAGCAACACCACCCACCACCCTCAACACATCTAAATGGAAATTTTAAAACATCACTCGCAATGCAAATTTTGGAAGACAAAATGAAGAATAATAATTCCAATACTAAATACTACATTAACTCCTTATCTTGGTCCATAAGAAATACATGACTCACCTCTTCTCAGAGATTGACATTTGAAAATTGCTAGGCTTAAGGCTATAACTCTCCTCAAGCAACTTCTGGTCCTCTTTAAAGGAATCCTCCAACCACCGTGCTCCGACTACATGCAGCTTTGTATTGTACAAAACATGTTTCTCTGCCTCTGAGAAACTGAACTTTAAGGATTAGGATGTTATCGAGAATAAAGAACAAAAACATATTCCGTATCCTCATTCAGTAAACGAAAAACATCATCCTTACATCAAAAAGTATGATGCAGACAAAAAAATTGCATGGTTCTGAATAAATTGCACAGAACATTACTCTACCATTTAGTTAAACAGCATCAACTTTTCATAATTGAATCAGACTTACTAGGCGTTTACATGAAATTGAAACCATGTTTTGAAATCATTGATTTGGGTAGAGGTTGGTTTAAAGCTGAAATTGTGCATGGAAATGCAATTTGGATTTCAAAAGTTATACTTCTTCTCATAAACATAAAAACTCCAGAATTAGTGAAACAATCAAAACATCCCCAAATTACCATCAAAGAGTTATGTTGCAAACAATGATATGCTTCCACAGATAAATCTTGCCGGCCGATGGAGACTGCCACAACTTGGCTGGACTAAGCAGGTGAGGCCGTTTGGAGAAGGAGCTTGTTTTTGCATAAAGTAGGTTCGAGTAATTACTTTTGCAATAATCATGTGTATTTTTTTGCAAAATTTAAAATTATGAGTCAAGTTTTAAATTTTAAAAAGATTGAAACTCTACCTTTTAACTGAATTTGGAATTTAAAATTCAATTTGAAATTGAACTTTTGTTCAAAATGTCATAAACAAACACATTTCAAATCAAAACTTCAAATTTGAAGTCAAAATTGCATATCCAAACACCTCCTTAGAGTAAATCAGCTTTTGATATGAGATTTAGCCACTTCTCAACTATATGAGAAATACTTAAGGTTGCAGTTGTTCATATTCTAAAAAAAAACTAAAAAGAATTGGTGATGAATAAAATTTGTAGCTAAGTCGTTGAACATCCGCCACTAACCAGACTAATAAGGTTTTCGGTCCGTAGATAAAATCTCCATATCTACTATTTTAGCAATGGGTTCTGCATCCATCGCTAAAGAAGGAAAATCCGTAATAGAAAAAAATAATACGTAGCTAACTCTAGCCACAAACTTGTTCCGTTGCTAAACTTAGTGGCTAACGCAAGTTCCGTCACTATAAGTGTTAGAAGCTAGGTGTAATCACTGAATAAGTAACTCCATGCACTACTGAACAGTGTTCACTTAAAAAAGTGACAACCAAAGTGTTCCAAAGGAAAAACAATCTGTTATTTGGAGCTCAACTTAGAAAATTCAAGATTCACTGATAAAATTGCTAAAGCAAGATCTTTAATTGAGTTCATGGCTAACACACCCATGTTGTGTTCTTTAGAGCTTAATTTAATATCGACATTATTGTATTTTGGATGTTGAGATTATAGTCTATTGCAATTTGATTGCTATTCAGCTAAATTAAAATATAGTATTTGGTACTTCTTAAATTTTTTGTACATTGTGCGCTTCAGTTCTTGCTTTTCGCTTCAAGTTCCTTGGACCTAGTCACTCTTTTGTGACTAGATACATCAGCTGCTAAAATCTTAGCTACAACAGTTTTACCTATGGGTGTGTGAGAATCTCTGTGATTATTATAGATATCGTAGATATAGTATATAGCTTGATTGATTTTTTCCCTTGTGATTATGTATTGATTTCCTTTATTTTATTAGGACATGTAAACCTAGTTATTTAAACTCCAATAGCTTGGGGCAACAATCAAGCTTTGTTCTCTCTCAATTTCTCTCTCTTGCTCACATGGTATTAGAGTAATAGGTGAGAAAAGTAGTTTTTTCTCCATTACTAGCAACATTCAAGAGATGTGCTTCGCCGCCGTGCAATATTTACGACGATTGTGTCATTGTTTGAGGGGTTTGTCAACTTATGCCAGTACTGTCAACAAACGAGACCATTGATGAACCCCTCTCAATTGTGCACCCTAGCCCAAGAAACCCACTGCCGGAAAGCTGAATGGCGGCCTTCGTCTTTGTTGGTCGGCCTTGGGCCATTCCGGTAGGGTGGACGAAGTATCACCAATTGCATACACCAATGTTAATGTGCACTGAGAGAATAAGCTTAACGTCTGCTGAGAGATTTCTTAAATGCACTTAGTAATTGAGGATTATAATGGTTGGTTATAAAGACCTATGGTCAAAATACATTGATCTAATGCCCCCAAGGCCTAGCTCGAGTGGCAAAAGGTGGAGGATTTGTGGCTTAGGTCACAGGTTCAAGCCCCACACCATGCAAAGCGAAGCCCGGTATTTAAGTGGAGAAGGGTAGAGGGGCGGGCCCATTATCCACCGAGTTTAGAAGGCTGTGATTGGTCCAAAGGGCTGGTCACAGATGGATTTCTTGGTTATCAAAAAAAAATAAAAAAATACATTGATCTAATCCAACATAATAGATGGACCATATTTAACTAATGCTGCAGATGGTTTATAACAAATCAATGAAATAAACCCTCAATGCATAATAATCTGGATTTTCCAAGAAAAATACTAGATATAAATCTATTTTGCGACTCGGGAAAATATTACCACTGACGAGAACAGCAAAAATAAAAGAGGTTGCTAACAACCAGAAAGCCGATTTTAAAGTTCCAATTCGAAAGGCGGACATCTTACTTTCTGAAAAGTAAACTAGATTTGTAACTTACCTATTCAACACTTCATTGAACTTTACATCAAACTCTGGTAGAGACATGACGACGACATGGGTAGCATGAAAAAGATTGTCACCAACTTTCCCACCACCCACAGAAATTTCAACTTTCATCCTTCTCATAGCAAGTTCCACTAAAACCTTGCAATCTGAATATTCCCTGAAACACATAGGAGAGCCATTAAACCTCAACAAAATAACCACCACATCGAAGTATTAATACCCAAGTAGAAAAGCTAATTGGACAGAGAAGATAGGAATCCTCACAGACACTGCTTTGGAATGAAAAAATAAATGCAGCAACCACGAAATTGAGCCCATTTATCCTTGGGACAGTACTTTTTCTTGTAGTACTCAACAGTTTTGGAGTCTTCTAAGTGTTCTATATTTCTCAAAAGCTGCAATAAGGAAAGAAAGAGAACGGACAGAATCAAATAAGATTGGCAGTCAGCTGCTTGCTCAATGTTTTACAGTAATGCTCCTACTGTTAAAGCTACGGACGCATATAAGATTATTTAGCAGATAACTAAACCAAATTATACCAGTTTAATTTCTTCAATGCTGATGTCGGAGTAGAAAGAATCGGAATATTCATCCACTTCTGCTTCCATCTTTTTCTTTGTTGAATCAGAAAGGAAAAGAAAATCCCTTCAGCAAGAAACCAAGAAAAAAGTCAAAAAAATCGCAGAACACATGGAACTCCAACTACAGGAAGAAAGAACAAGATGAGAAATACTGCCGGGTAACTCACTTTGGCTGTAAAGGAAGGAGCTTCTTTTGCAGACAGCAGTCAAAGAGCCAAGGGCACTGAATAACATCTCCATTAAGTTTTGCAGCTTGAAACTTGATACCTGTTATTAAGAAAAATCCTAGTGTTACCTCCAAGTTAATATTATAGTGCACCCCAACTGCTCATGGGTGTTCACATGAACTTTCTAACTCCATGAATCTGGATTGGGGAGAGAGAGAGAGAAACCTCTACTTTCAGCTGCTATACAATGAGTAACTGACTTATTCAAATTCATGGAGAAAGCACCCCCATGCTCGACCACCATTTTGTGCAAGGATTCAAGTGTATGTGATGAAGGCACATTAGCAAAATCTGGTGTCGTTAAGGATACCTCTTATACCCAGTTAGGTGACAAATATTTCGTAAAAGAATTTACATGTTAGAATGTAACATGACAAGTAGATACATAATAAGCACATATAGCTGAAAGTAGAGCCCAAAAATCCAATTCATCCAACAATTTTCAAGGCAGAATAAACTTAAGAAACAACTGACACAAAATTGTCTTTGTTCTGATACAAATATCACGTAAAGTATGAACCCCATTGACCAGAACAAATCCCAAAAAAAGAAAAAAAGGAAGGACCAAAAATAACAAGGTAGTTCTTTTTTTATTGGTAAAATTACAGGATAGATCTTACAGTTAATACCACAAAACAGCTTAGAAACCAGAGTACATTTTTCCATTGACATGATAGTTGAGGATACAAAACACCATGTCAGAGAACATTGATGTTTCACCCTTGATTCGAGACACGTCAGTCTGAACAAAATGAGAAGGAACTGCAGAGACATTCTTCTTCTCTCGTTTTCTTGACGACCTAATGGTTTTTGATTCATGATCCTGCTCAACCCCATAATTGTCCTCCCTCTGCGTGGTACCATTGGTTGAATGTACCAGATCAACAAATGCTGAGACAGGAATAACAAAAAGTTCTGCTATAAGTAGAAAGTGAGAATAGAATCAAAGAACACAATGATACCAGAAAAAGTTTCAAATATAGACATCAAACATCATTGTAACAAAGCCACTAACATTGCACATCAAGACACTCATGCCAAGGCTTGTCATATCTGACTTTATCAATACGCGGAAATCTCAAGCTGTATGGAGCAGCAAACACCTGGAAGAGCAGAAAATGAGTTCTGATAACATGAAGCTGATTTCAACCATGTCATAAGTTCAAGCACGTAATGGGTAAATGATTGAATACAAAATAAATTACAGATATTAAATCCCCCAGGATGACTTCCAACTCTCATTGCTTTATATAAAAAATTAAGCATATATTGCTATGTGCTAACAAACAGAGAAGGAAGACTTCTAGTCAAGCTGCACCTCAGTTCTTATTGTTCTAATATCACTTGTAATTGAAACAATGATGGATCTGCAATGATAAACGGGAGTCAGATAAATAAAGGCATAATATATAAATGTGCCCTTTAGCTTGGCCTCATTTGGCATCTATGCCCTCCAACTTTGGGTGTGCACAACTAGGTACTTAAACTTGTATAAAGTTGAACAACTAAACACACACGTCCTACTTGGTATCCTACGTGGAATTCACATCCTACACAACGTCCTACATGTATTATGTCACGCAGGAAGTGTATGTCTACTTGTTCAACTTTATACAAGTTTAAGTGCCTACATGTGCACACCCATAGTTGAAGAGCATAGATGTTAGTTAATGCCAAGTTAAAGGGCATATTTATGTATAATACCAAATGAATAATAAGGAACAAGAAAAACTCCTATTTCAAGATTAGTCAAAGTGGACTACTTCTCTGGACTTTCAACCCACACGTCGGGTCGCTCTTTTGCATTATTTGTTACTTGATAAAAGGCTGGTGGTGCCTGCTTCGGGTACTCATACTTCCTGCCAAAATAAATGCGCCAGTAGCAGCAAATTATGCAACAAATTGTGATATTCTGTCTAAACTAATATGCCTAATCAAAGATCCTTGCCAGCTTTGCACAGAATATGTTATATAGATATTGAAAGTTCTCTTTTATATTTTTCACATTTTCAAAGATTTTCCAGGAAAAAATATTCTTGTGGAGATTGCTAGAATAAGATTTTATAGACTCCTACATGGAAATGGATTATAACATAGTGTTGGGGCTCAATGTAATAATATAGTCAACACAATTCAATAATATTTTTCTCCTTTATTTCTCACATGATAACAAAGTCAGGTCTATCCCAATTCATTGTTCCCTATGTTGGGGCCCCCGGTCTTATATTGTCCACGCTCCAGATGTCAAGTCTTGGAGTCCCATCAGTGGGATAATAGGTACTTGGTCTCCTTATATGGTCTTGGGCAATCCTCGCCTCAAGAGTTAGCTTTTGAAATTGAGTTAGGCCCAAGAACCATTTCTATAACATGGTATCAGAGCATTGGTGTAACACCTCATAATTCTACTCTAATGATTCGAACCATTTGTCATAAGTGTATCAACTTGGGTCGGGTGATATACTACTTGTTCATATATGTTGAGGTCAATTCCTAAGTGTGAGAAGTGTATTGGATGTAGCTTAGGGTCATAAGGAACCTCTAACACCAAGTTAAGTTCAATGCTTTCCTATTGACTAAATTTTCGCATGAGTTCATGGAAGGGTCAACTTAAAATGAATATATCTCTCCGAATATGAAGAGTTGGCCCACAACCTATCAAATAAAGGTCAATTTCTTTCCATCGCTATCGACCGTTCGTCAATCCGAGTCCGAAATAAAAAGTTATGACTATTTTAATAGAGACGCTGCAAGCTGTCAGTGTGTGACAGGAAATGTGACGGTCCATCAGACCTGTGATGGAGCCGTCACACATGGTCGTCATAATGAGGTAGAATGCTCGATTTTTGGTCAGTTATGACGGTCTGGGTGACAGCCCATCACCCAAGCAACGGTTTGTCACTCAGATGACGAAGAACGGTAAATTTTTTCGATTTTGGGTTTTTATGAGGCTATTTTTGTCCTAAAACCTTTGGATAGTTACTAAATGGCCTTAAACGTGTAGGAAAGTCAGTTTTCATAATTTTCAACCCCCGCATGCTCTTCTCAAAAATTTCTACGTTCAAGAACTTCAAGAAACACCAATTTTGGGGTTATCATCCAAGGTTTTTCTTCAAGATTCATCACTAAGGGATGTAAAGCTATCTCCACGTCCGCCATCTATTTCATAGTAATCACGAAAAGCAAGCATGGTAATACCTTGTTCTTCTCCACGAACTATGTTTCCATGGTTTCAAAGAATCCTCCATGGATGAATTAGGGTTAGGACGAAACCCCATATTCTTGAATTGTTCTTGAATCTTCATGAAACTCCAAGAACTCTCCATGAAAGTATTTCAATTTTCTTGATAATTCTTTTACCTAGGAGTTGTCTAAGATTTTCTACATGAAATTACTAATGATTATAGAAAGAAGAAATTCTTATCTTGGGAGCTACTTGAGAGCTACTTCAATGATTTTCTTTATGACTTCTTGATAACTCTTCGACGATTTCTTGATATTTTCTTGGAAATTCTTATGTTATGAACCCTAGAACTATGAGTTATGAAAGTTCCCAAATGTGAGACCTTATGATGCTATCTTATGATTCTCTAACTTTATTATTATGATATGATATGGCTCTCATGAATGCAAAGCTATGATACATGAATTGTAACCTCATGACGTGATGATATGAATGAAGTTAATAAACTATGGTCCTTATATGTTATAAATATGAGTCTGTGGGCTAACCCATGATCACATGAGCTTAAGGGAGCTAAATAGTTACCGAGAAGGCATAAGTCTAAATGACTAACACCTGAAACTACGTTTGTCGACATAGGTTAAGGATCGTATCGTTGGTTCGGCAACTCCTTCTTTATGTCCTTGGTAAGGGCTAGCTATGGATCCACATGATATGTACATGTATGTCTCATACCCGACAAGGTATGAGATGACTTAGCTGATCAGGTCGAGATCAGACTTCATGCGCTCACATGGTGGTTTATGTCGGTTACACTATTAGACTCCCATAATAAACAAAAATATGAAAAAAGAAATATCCTTAAGGTAATCTGAATGACCTCATCTCTTAGCCTTCATATTTTACGATTATGACTATGTTAGTTACTTTTATTGATATATAAGTATGTTATGTTTTATCCCACCATTTTACATACATACAGTACTATTCCATATATATTTACGTCCCTTTTGTCAGGGGGGCTGTATCTTTTTATTGATGCAGACTCAAGTACGCAGACATGAAATTAGGTTGCTCGCTAGGTTTCATATTTTCTACTATTGGTGAGCCCCTCTCTATTTTTAGGGCTTAGTCTACATATTTTAGGAAGTTATGTTTTCTTTTAAGGTACACCGGCGGCCTTGTCCCAGTTGACACTACTCAATTATGTTTTGAGGCATCATAGATAGATGAATAGTTATGTTACATTTGGACCTTCGTGTCCTTTGACAATGGTAATAAATTCATGACTTACGTTATTAAATTTGTTTTCTTATGAAACTTGTTTCTTCAAATGCTTTCAAATGTATTCTTCCGCTCATGTTTAGATGTATGCTCATGTCCAATGCCATATTATGGGTATGCTCAGGCCAGCAATGATATCGCGTGCCGGCAACATCCAGGGTGTAGGCACAGAGCGTAACAATTGGTGCGATAACATGGTAGAAACCTTGTGATTCATGTCCTACGACAACGTCTGTCCCTAACAAGAAAATCATCAAGAAATATTATAACACAATTTAGGGCACGAGTCAAACGACGGACCGATACAAGATTAAAAGGACAACCATGGACATGAAGAAACATAATTTTGAGTGTCAAAAGATAAAGAGATTAAAACTCCTTTTTGCTTTTGTTTAAATTCCATCGACTAAAGTAACAGGGGGAGGAGACTGCGAATAAATAATATGACAAAAGTGATTTATCACCAGAAATATGATCATAAGCACTGGAATCCACAACGCGTGGTCCAAGGGTATTAGACTATGTAACCGAGGATTTGTGGAGATATCTACTTACTTGCTCAATATTGAAAGAGCTCATTATATTTCTTTTAAGGTAAATCTAGTGTTGGTTATCATTGCATTTGTGCAGCCAAAGTTGACCAAGCTGACCGACATAAGGCTCGCCTTGTTGCCAAGGGGTATACTCAAATATTTGGACTTGACTATAGTGATACTTTCTTTTGTGGCTAAGATAACATTTGTCCGTCTCTTTCTATGGTTGTTGTCCACCATTGGCTACTTTATCAGTTGAACATTAAGAGTGTTTTCTCCATAGTGACCTTGAGGAGAAAGTTTATATAAAGCAATCACCTGGATTTTTTTCTTAGGGGGGAGTCTAGTAGTCTGATATGTCGATTGCATCGACTGGTCTAAAACAATCTCCTCGAACTTGGTTTGACATGTTTAGCACAGTAATACACTCCTTAAGGAATAGGACACAATAATATAGCGCACATCAGAGAAGAGAGTACCCCCTTTATTATAAGACAGGCCCCCCGCGTCCTTTCTTAAGAGATGGAGCAATCGTCACTCGACAGCTCAAAACTAACCAGTACAAAACCATGTGATCTGTCCTCGTTTACGTACCCCACTGGCACTAACCTAACGCCCTGCCTACTCGTCTTTAACTGGCTTATTTTTACCAGCTACATGATGGAAGTCCCCTCGGCCAATCGTCACTCGACAGCTCAAAGTTGATCGGTACAACCCGCGTGCTTTCAGGAGTTTGACATGACTCGCAGTGAAACTGATCACTTTGTGTTTTATCGAGATTCCTATCCAAATCTATATATTTATTTGGTGTTTTATGTTGATGATATTGTTATCACAAACAATTATTAGGATGGTATCACTAATTTAAAAAACATCTCTTTCAGCATTTTCAAACTAAAAAACATGGCAAGTTAAAGTATTTTCTAGGTATAGAGGTTGCTTAATCTAGATCATGCATTGTTATTTCACAAGGAAAGTATGCCTTAGACATTCTTGAGAAGACAAGAATGATGGGATGTAGACCCATTGATAGTTCAATGGATCTGAATGCTAAATTCCTACCAAGGCAGGGAAAGTCACTCGGTGATCCTAGAAGATATAGGTGGTTGGTTGATAAGTTGAGTTATCTCAAAGTGACTAGACCTAACATTTTTTTTTTATGACAAGGGAAACCCGCAGCCGCTACCCTTTGAGTGCTCACAGGGTAAAACCTCTGCTCCTATGCAATAGCTCGCAAACCACATAGGAGAGGTAACGCTTACTAGGCAAGCCTGGTGCGACGAGCTCGACCCAGAAGGCAAACCCCTTGCTTTCGTTGGCAAGGGGTTTCAAACTTGAGACCTCCAACATGGAAGTCCCAAGCCCAAACCACTGGGCCACCCCGAAGGGTAGACCTAACATTTTTTTTCATGCGAGTGTTGTGAGTTAGTTACGGATTCTCCGTGTGGTAGTCACTAGGATGCAATTGTTCGCATTCTACGATATATAATGTCAACTCCATACAAAGAACTACTCTTCGAGGATCAAGGTCATGAGCAGACCATTGAATATACATATGTCGATTGGGCAGGTGATCCTTTTGATTGACATTCTACATCTGGATATTGTGTTTTTACTAGGCAGTATGTTGGTGTCCTGGAAGAGAAAGAAACAGAATGTAGTTGCTCGATCTAGTGCAGAAGCAAAATATCGAGCAATGGTCATAGCAACTTGAGAGCTAAGTTTGGATCAAATAACTGCTTGTTCTTTCTATTAGTTACATCTGAAACAAGCACGGTACATATGACTTATATGCACCAGCTTGAGGGAGAGTGTTAGAATAGAAACAGGATTGTATATAATCTCCTACGTGAAAAAGGATTATATGTAGTGTCTACAAATAGGGATCAGTGTAATAATATAGTCAACACAATGCAATAATACTTTTCTCCTTTATTTCTCATAGAGATTAATGTGGTGGACAATCAGAAGTCCACTACTAGAAACACGCCTATGTCTAAATCTGTATCTGTTGCAACTCAAACAGTCGCCAAAAGTAAAACCGCTATACATTATTCACAAGATAAGGGGCAACAGGCAAGAAAAGCATTCTTAATAGTGCAAGAATAAAAGGTACAACAGAAAACTAAAGCTACATCAACAGAAATATTGCCTGAAATAAGGCTTTAATCGAGTTACTATGGTATTGCGTTCCTCATCAGAAACTCCAGTGCCCACTCTGCAAAAAGAAATGAACCTGCAAAAATATGCTTAAATCAGTATTCGAGTCTAAAGTATTGGAAATACACATCAGTCAAGTATTGGAAATACACATCAGTCATCTTAAATATAAATGATATACATTCCTTTTACTAGTCTTTAAAGGCATTGAAAACTTTTCAGAAAACTGAAAAGGCTCATAACCCTATTGAATTACTTCGGAAACGAATTCAGATATAGATATGACGCTTGCCATTCTACGTTTAAAGACATCTCATAGAACTACAGTACTCTACATAAATAAAATCCCCTTTCCTGTAATCTAAGAGTAATTGAACTAGCTATTGCAGCAGGAAGATACAACACTCAGCAGGAAGAGCAACACTCAGCAGGAAGAGCAGAACTCTTGTTACTAAAGACTGACTATACATCAGTGGTGAAGTCAATATCACTGTGGAACACAAAGATTCCACAATTTAATCAATCTGGATACAAGGACTGTCCACCATTCTCCATCAATTAATGCAAGATTGACTTGAATACTCTTTTGAAATGAGCGGGTAAAACACTACATGATTAATGATAAAGCAATCTATATTCATATGGACATGATCACTGATTCAAGGTTGACATGGAAAACGTGTAAACAACCAAATAAGAGTGAAATTTACAATGTGTGAACTAGAGTAACAAAATTGACAAAAAAGGAAAAAGATGAATTGGAAACCGGCATTAAACAAAGAAAATGAATAAAAACCAACGAACATGCTCCCAGACCTCGTCAAAGAAGGTAAGCATCCAACTAAAGAATTGTAACAACCCGACCCTTGATTTTGAGCGTTTCTGGTTGAAATTGCGTTTTAAGCTTTGAATAAGTTTGTATAACCATTTTGGGACTTGTTGGGATGGTTGGGGTTGAAATCCAAGGGCTCCGGGGTGTTTCGACACTAATTCAATTGAGTGTTGCTGAAAAATTTAGAACTGGTGCAGCCACAAATGTAGAAAACTGGCCCCAAATGTGGAGATGCAACTGCAAATGAGAAGGAGGCTGTGCTGGTTGAGCACCGCAAATGTGAAGTATGACTCGCAAATGTGATGATAGTCCAGCCCATTAAATTTTGCAATTGTGATGGACACCCAGTATAAAAACTTACAGTGATGTTTCAGACGCCATTTTTGAATATAGAAACGATCCTTGCATATATTGCTTTTTAGACACATCTTGTTCTTTAAAATGCAAATGACCCTCTATTACAAATCAGCAGAGAAACATGGTCAAGTAATATTTGCTTCAAGTCAGTGCAACCTTTCAGTTTAAGACTTGCTATACTTGGGAACAGCAAACAACTCAAAAATAGATTGAAACAATAGCTATCTCAGCTAGAGTACATATTGGTGCTAGACAAATTGACCGTAACATTGCCACCCGACCAATCATAGTTCCAATTTGAAACATCTGGTGTTCACTCGTGGAAATAGTTTTTCCAATAACTTGTGAAAAAAAAATACTAAGTACATATTTATTTAAGTTCTTTGAAACTTTATATGCAAACATTGTTTTTCGAAGTTCTGGTTTGCATGTGCTTTTCAAAGATGCTCTGCAAAAACTACATCATCAAAAAACTACAAATACTCAAACACATATTCAACTTCAACAGACTTATTTTTCGAGTAAGTCTTCAAATAAGCTCCTTGCATATGTTGTCCAAAGGGCTAGCATTCAACGAAATTCTAGAAATAGTAAAATATAGAAGCACACATTACAGGAGGTATGAAGATGATTAAAAAATTGACATAATATGCTATTCTTTCATTTACAAAACCATACGAAACATAAATATACCTTCTGGGATATGTATTTGGAGCCGGAGGCTCAGCAAGACCCACCAGAAATTGAGCTACCTAGTATCAATTTGAAAATTTAGAGTTAAACTCATAACAAATATAAGCAAATAAGCGGGCGAACAAATTAAGTAAGCATTTGGATATAAAAATGTGATATTTGAAAAAAAAAAATAGTATTTGAAGTTAAGTTAAAAAAGTTTATTTGGAGAAGTTGTGTTTGGAAATGCATTTAACTTGATAAAGAGTTGAAATTTTGTGAGTGGAGAAGATTTCACTTGAAAAACTGGCCAATACCACTAATTCAAACTTGAAACCCATCTTTTAAAAAAAAAATCAAAAAATCAGTCCAATGCATAACCAAACACTGTTTTGAAAAAATAATTGAGAAAAAGGAAAAAAAATCCATGGACAAAAACAGCTCCTAAGTAGCAGGTGGAATATTCCACCTCTCCTCCATGTCGCCCAGAACCATAGTAGCCTCCTGTTGACAATGTAAAGTTAGCCCAAGAGAATAATTGGCACAAAAGACAGAAACAGAAACCTTAGGTAAGCAGTACATACCGATAATAAGAACATCCAAATCAGAGCCAGGTCGAACATAATCAGGCTTCAACTTTAGCCATTTTCCACTCCGATCACTTGGTTCCCATTTTGAAGTTAAATCTTTCAAAACTATTCCTTCATCTCTGAAGATTCCACCAATTATACCAATAAGGATTAACATAATTAACGGAAATAACAGTTCACATTAAATCAAACAAGAAAACACATACCCTAAATAATCATCAAGGAAACCTAGCCTTCAGTCATTAAACAATATCCCCACTCCTGACATGCATATCTGTAGTTGAAACTTAATAATAGGAAACTCTTGACCCCAGATAAGCTTAATCCCTAAGGGATCGTTTGGTGTGAAGGATAACACTAAATAGTTCTGAGATTAAATTATAGTGTCACATAATTTGTTGTTTGGTTGGCAAGTCCAGAATAACGTATTCCCGGATTAATAATTAATACTGGGAAAAGTTATCCCTCCTCTTGGGTAGTATAGTATTCCCAGGATAAAATAGGTAAATGACAAAGATATCCTTTGAATCTTTTTTATACATCACTTTTCACATTTATGTATATTTACATTATTTTTAATACCATGTATAATAACATTCACAACCTTCACTACTTATTTTTATGATAATTCTTCATATTTTCTATTAAAAAATTACATTACATATATCTAATTTTTATTAATGAATTCATTTGACTAATTCTTATGTTTATTTATATTTTGATTTCTCATAAATCATCTTTTACTTTAACAAATTTAAGATGAAAGCTCTATTTTTAAGCTAAATAAGAAGAAAATTTTATTTTTAAATACATAAGATACCATTATGGAAATGTACACACAAAAATATTTAAGCCAAATAAGATGAAAGTTTTATTTTTAAGAATGAATAACTAAAGCTTGCAAAGAAAATATAAAAATTTAAATAAAGTGAAGGATATTTTTGTAAACAAACAACGTGCTCTTAAAATTTATGCAATGCATATTATTTTGAATACAATAAACCAAACACTCAATAAAAAATAATTTCATCATAACTTGTATTCAAACCAAACAACCCCTAAATATCCTATGTAATGTCATGTCCCGTCGTTACAAGTGAACTAATTGTGGAAAAAAAATAATCTGCCCGGGCCACTATAGTGGGATTTGGGGTTCGATTGGGTCGCTATAGCGGGATAAGTCGATGTAAATGTAGGAAAACCCCCAAAATCGTTCATAATCACCCACGAACATTTTAGAGAGGAGAAAGGGCGACCTAGAGCAAATTTTAATAGTCTTTCATCAGGAATCTTCGTAAAGGTGGGCAATCCAATCCTTACTTTTTTGTAGTCGACTCCTAGGCCTTAGAAAACGTAAATGTGGCCCGAGGGGAGGGTTTGGGTTCATCCTAAGGTGGGGAAAATCCGAGTTTATGAGGATTTTAGGGTGTAAAACTTTGGGTTGTTTACAAACACATTTGTTCTTGATTTATTTATCATAATTCACTTATGTAACCATGAAATTGGTAGTTTTAGGTGAATTAATGGTGGGAATACCCTGGTTTGGGTGAAATAATCATGAGGTTTGCCTAGGGTTTGGAATTTGGATATAATCTGGGAATATTTAGGCTTGTTGTGATGCATTTTGTATTTGTGTTGTTATTTTAGACCCAAAACAAGCTATGTTTCACAAAAGGAATCAAGGTCTGTGATCATACTTCTGCAACAGTTGCTTGGTGCCCAAGTAGGCTAGGTTTTCTTATCTGAATAGTTAGACTTGTATTCTATTTCATAATATTCTTCTAGATGGACGGGAGATTTCATGCATAGGATTTCGGACACGAAGTCTGGATGGCAGCTAAAAGTTGTTTATTATTGTTAAGGCAGGGAAAGATAATGACTTAGTGTTGAGCTCTCTAGTTCTTGATTGTTAACCTTGAGTTTTCTTGATGGGGTGGTCTGCTAGTAATTGTAAGATTAAATGTTATGAAATTGTTGGGTAATAGCCAATTCTGGAACTTGTGGTAATCAAGGGGAACTTTACAAACAGGACGAGTATTAATTCATGGGATTATAGGGAGGTAATTTTTGAGAACGAATGTGCACTCAAAAAAGGGGTCCAGTATTGGGCTATTGATATATATATATAGGTGTATATATGTATGTGTGTGTTCATGTTGATTGTTCCATGTGAAATGCTTGTGTAATGCGTGTTCAGGAAATAAAAGGTGAATGTGAAATAACTTCATGTTGATAATCTAATACAATGAGCCTGTTTAATTTTCTTATGGTTTCAAGTATGGTTGTTCATTGTGATTGTGGTTGTGCATGTTGTTTGTGATTGTTGGTTGGCTCGAGAACCGCAGTGGTACATGTTTACTAACGGTTGGCTCGGGTAGAACGCTGATACACTACCAGTTTGTGTGTGGATTCCATGAGAGAACCAAATTTACTTCCTTGTAATTAGATGGCTACATGTTGGTCCATGAGTGGTCGAGTTTGTGTTTAAATGCTAGAATGGTTCTTGTGTAGAACAGGTTTGCATGTTAAACACTGTGGATGATGTTTAGTGATGATGGATCCGAGTTACTTGAAAGATGTGATGAATTAGGTATGGCTTGTTACGTTGTTCATGTTTATTGTGCATATCAACTAAGGATTAGGACTGGGAGTCTAGGCTATGTTATATTTGTGATTATAATTGTATGTTATTTGTTTTGTTAACTAGGTTATTTTGATGGTCGAGGGTCTTGTGCTTAGTTAAAATGCTGGGACTAGTTATGGTTGTTTAGTTTTTAGAACATATTTGATAAGGGAATTTGAGTCAAGGTGGCTTAGTAAGAGTCTAGAATGTGGTTTACTAAAATGGGTCAAGGGCCAGGGTGTTGACATGAGAACTTGAGGAAGATAAGTAAGTTGGTTAATAGAATAGTAACAGTATGGTCTCCGGGGAATCGCTATGTGATAGAAGGGTTAGGTTATGATCTAATATAAGGATGGAATGGCCAGATGGTGGAGTTGGCAGCGGAAGGAGGTAGGTGACTTGAGATAGAGCGTTTGGGTTCCAAGGAATACTGCTTGTGGTAAGAGTGGTGATTAAAGGGTCGGGGTCTTAATTTATCTTCAAGTTGCATGTTTCTTCTGATTAATTACATGATGTTATGTGGTGAATTTTGGTCAGCCGATGATGTCTATCAATATGTGTTGTTTGTACTGATACTACTCTTGCTATGCCGCTTGGCATAGTCTGGTTGGAAAATTCAGTATTGTTTCATAGGTGAAGACGAAGATGATCTCTGACAGCTTCTACTCTTCTTTCCTTATGGTGGGAGTTGTGTCTTATTTCTTTCATAAATTGTACTCTTTAAAAGCTCTTGTACCTATTTAGACTAGCTCCTTGGGGGATCAATGTATTTTCTTTGCAAAGGTATTTTAATTTGACGAATTTTCAATATATAAATAAGTTGTTTAGTTTAATTTTGATTTATTTCCACATGGCCTAATTTAAATTGGGTGAAAGGGTTCTCCTATCTCGGTGTTAGAGTAGGTGCTCGCATGGCCCAGTGGGTTGGGTCGCGACATCCTTTCACAAAAGAGGGAGAGAGAGAGAGAGGAGGAAAGTTGAGTCCTAAATCAAAAACACTTGGGGGTTGTTTGGTAGGGTGCATAAGAATAATGCTAAAAAGAGGGTATCATTAATGCTTGCATTAGTAATGATTGTATTAGTTATGCAGAGATTATTTTTTATGCATTGTTTGGTTTGGTGTATTTAAAAATAGCATGCATTGCATAATTTCTAAAAGTATATTTATTTTACAACAAAACCCTCCATTAATATATTGGAAAACATGTAGAAAAAGTTTTGAGGGGCAATTGTGTCTTTAAATATGCCATCGCATGTATTAAAAACCTTGCATCACTAATACCATTGACTTCCATGTATTAGTAATACACACTTCTATACATAATAGAGTGTATAACTAATGCTAATACAAGCATTAGTTATACATAGGTTAAAAAAGTGTACCAAACAAGGTACTATTAATACAAAAAGTGAATGCATGTGTGTATGTGTGTCTATATATATATATATATATATATATATATATATATAAAGCGAAACAAAGAACAAAATGGAATGCTAAAAATATCCACTTCAAATCTCTTCTTTATACCACTAAAATGTAATATAAAAATCTTGTAGTGGGACTCGAGAGAGTTTGAATAGATGAACACGAAACAAACCTGTTCTCAAGAGTTCCTTTAAAGAATTTATCGACATCGTCAACACTACGAGCAATGATCGACCAACATGGCTCCCCTGTTAAACAGTCAACAAATAAGTAAAAGAGAACTCAACTAAAGCAAAGAATATCCATGCAACTCACAATTGCAATTGGTTAGAAGTAACTGTGAGAAACATAGGAGAATGTATTATTTAATTATACATCTACATTATTACATTGAGCCTATTATAGACACCACATTCTAATCTTTTCCCATGTAAGATACTATATACAAATCCTATTCATATTCTAACACTCCCCTTCATGTTGATGCATACAAGTCATATGTATTGAGCTTGTTATAAATGTAACTAATACGAGAACCAGTTAGGGACTTGGTGAAAATATCTGCAAGATGATCATCTGACCTAAGGATACCACACGTATGAAGTCAACTTCTTGACCCTTAAAAAAAAGAATTGATAAAAACAAATGAATTTTATTAGTTTTGAAGGACAAATATGAGCTAGTTCATTTATGCTAAGCGCAATTTGGGACCAAATTCATGCGAAGGGCAAATTTGTTCTACTTTCCATAGTTCTTTTTTTTAGAATAGTATTTTTTCTATTTTCCATAGTTGAGGTGCAAATCTGAAGCAATCCACCAATGATAAGGCTATGTTTTGGACCACATCAAAATAAGGGTAATTTTGCTAGTTGAGGAGCATTTTTGGCCCTTTTCCCTTCTTAAAATTCAAAAACTACTTTTGGTGAAAAGCAAGCTGAAAGTGCTAGAATACAGAGGAGATTCTATAGATGGAAAGAAGCCTTTCTTTACAGAAAAAAAAGCACTAAGCACTTCTGCTTGGAGAAGCTTGGTCAAATAGGCTATTAATCTGGAAATGGACTAGCACAAGAACCTTTCCAGAAAAATCAGCTTACAAGTTATGCTAGGGAGCACTCAGAAAGGCAGGAAATGGCCCTCGAGAAAATCTGGAAGGTAAATGTATCAGCTAAGTACTATTCTTTGATACATGAAAATCTAAGAAGAGGGGTTATAAACTCAGCTATAGATGATTTATGTGTGCAAACGTTGAGGACAACTCCCTTCAGTTTCTACACTGCATTTTTACCAATGTTTTGGACGGTGAAAGGCGACAAGGATCTGCCTCGCGGCAAGGCACTTGCCTTTTTGAAGTGAGGCGCCAATTAATACCAAAAACTTAAAATATTTAATTGCGTGTATAAATAACCAAAATCTCAATAGCAATAACATATTAGCAAAGATTTCAATTCAAAAACTAAAAGTAGATAATAGAAACTAAAAGTCTAGAGTGACTCAATAATTCACAAGACAAGCAATACCAAAACAGAAGAACGAGAAAGAAGAAACCGGGGAGATTGCAGATTGAGAAATAACGAAAAAACAGAACCAAAAAACTGTCTTACTGGTTAATGAGAAAGAAGAAAGGCAGCCGCTAAAGTCAAAACAGAGGATAAAGAAGAAGAACGAGAAGAAAGGAGCAGAAGGCAAACATGATGTCGCCTGATCCCTGAAGTCCGACGTAGAAAATCGACTTTGAAGTTTGAGGTGCGTAAGTCACAAATAAACCCTAATTTTACGTTTTAAGTTTTAACTTGTTGAGTCACAGTTTTCAACCTTGCCTCGCCTAACCTAGTAATAGGCGACCTGGCCCTGCCGCTCTAGTAATAGGTGACCTTGCCTCACCTCGCCTCGCTAGTACTGGGTAACCCTGCCTCGCCTCGCACCAAAGGTGCTAAGGCAAGCGCATTTCACAACACTAGTTGTTAGAATACAGTTATGGCATTTGTTTTTTAGTATGAATGACTGGACTATGCCAAAGCTAACAAATGACCGCTTGAGATGTTGGGTGTGGTGTAACTGGTCCGTGTGGTTGTGTCAGGCAGAAGAAATGTAATGACCCTCCAGGTCATTTCCTCCATTTTTGATCTTTTTAGCGTTTAGAACTTTTTTGTAGCGACCCCAAGTCATTTATGACTTGTTAGGACTGACAGTTCAGTCGCGGGTCGTTCATTTGAATTTTGTGCAAGTTTCCGTGTTTTGGAGCCTTTGAAACTTGAACGATTGACTTTGGTCAAAAGTTCAAGAAGACGGCCTCAGAATGTAATTATGATTGTTCCATCAACTCTGGAAGGGCTATTTTAGACTAATGGCATGGTTGGTTTAGGCCCCAAGACTTCTGATGCGAGTTTGTGTCGTTAGGCGTTTTAACTTTGAAGCTTAAGCCAAAGTTTGACTTCGGTCAACATTCTTGGTAAACGTGCTCAAATGAAAATTTTATCAACGCGGTTAGCTCCAGAATGTCGAGCTCGGTGTAAAATGACCTTTCGTGCAATTCTCAAGACTTCTAGTCTCATTTCGAGCCTTCTTATGGATTTTAGCTTAAAATGGAACTTGAGAGTGGGACCCACTTTTCATTGAGATGACCTCGAATGGATGTTTTGATGACTCCGTTGAATCCGGAATGTCATTTACAATCAGATTTCATACATGATTTGTGTTAACAGGACTCAGGATGAGACCGGAGCATCAAAACCAAAGTTTAGCTTGAGCTGGTGTTGGTGCGATAGCTTCAGCAACCCCTAGATCGCTTTTGCAGTGGTCGCTTTCGCGGTAGGAGCCTTTTGGGCTTAGTCGCTTTCGCTGCAAAAGCCTCTTGGGCTTGGTCACTTTCGTGGTGCTCGCTTTCGCGACCTAGGCATCGCTTTCATGGTATTCACTTTTGCGACCTAGGCATCGCTTTCGCGGTCAGCACTGATGTTATAACTCTTATTTCAACTCGATTTTCAGCATCTCTCCCTATATTCAAACTTTGATATCTTGAGATAGAAAGCTCCGTTTTGGGTGATTTCAAGTGTTGTGCGTTCGTGTTGATCGTGGCTACGCATTGGAGTGCTTAGGGAAGCGTGAAGGTCGCTGGTTTTAGGTAATTCTCACCCCAAAAGGGCTGCCATGTCTCTTTAATTGGAGAATTTGTGTATGTTGTCGTTTGGGCTGTTCCGGGCATCAAATTGTGTCCCATTTTGGGACACAAGATGGATAAGTCATTTGGGACCTTTTGACGGAGTCAATTTCGGAATTCCTGGCATGGGTCCCACATTCCCGTTTGACTCGATCTTTGGTCTGTTTCCAATTATTGCAAATTTGATGTCTAAACGTCCATAATGACGTTGTGATCGATAATTTGATAGTGTGGCGGTGTTCGGAAGCGGTTAGCTGTTGTGTGGTGGTTTCAGAGCACGCGTGATCGGCTTCGAGATAGGCTTCGGTCTATTTTTCTTGATTCGACTTTTTAGATAATGCTTAGTATAAATTACATGTGATTTGGATTGTATTTGTAGGGTACTAGTTTCCCTCCTTTCCATTCTATTTTTTCTTGATACCGGTAGGAGCTTGGGCTTGTTCTGAGTGTTGGATCCTTAATTTAGGTGTGTAGCCTCGCTTATGGTATAGATTATCATGTTTATCCTTGTTAGGTTTGGTACTTGTGGCCTTAGACTAGGATTGAACCTTAGATGCCTTAAAATGCTTTTATTCGCCCTTGTAGTTGTTAGTTACTCCCTGTAGGGCTTGTATTGGGTTGTTCATCTAGTGTTGGTGCTTGAGACCTTGGTGGCTCGTCTTAGCCGTAGGTTGGCACTAGATGTGCTCAGTCATAGACTGAAGCAGTATGATTGGGTAGGGCGTCGTCCCTTGAGCTCTCTCCCCCTTATTTATTCGAAAGCTTTCCTTGGTTCCTTCGCTTGTTGAATTGCGGTAGGCTTGTTTGAGTTACTGAGTTATGATAATATTGCTGGACCCAAGGCCGTGTTCAAGGACCAGTAGAATCCCAGGTTAGTACTCTCATCTTTGGTAGCATGGTATGGTTAGTCTTATATTTATTTGATGGTGAGTGCCATGTTTGAATGTTGGTGATGGCATGCATTGCATTGGTTGTTCATTCTCACGTGTTTTGTGGTACGATCCCGGCTCATGCATTGGCTCATCTTATCATTCATGGAGAAATATTTCACTCTGCTTTTATTCCCAACTGGGATGGTTCCTTGTGTTATACTCGCATTTTGATTAAACGCTCGATTACTAACCGATGTCAGGTCTTGGGATGGTTCCTTGTGTTATATTTCTGATTATTGCCCTTTTTCTTCGCTTCGTTATAAGCTTTATGCTTCTTGTTATTGGCTTCTGCTTGGTAGCCCGTTGCTTATGGCTCTGAGCTAAGGGTTAGGCTTACCTACTAGTGGGGTGTAGTAGGTGTCATCATGACCTGAGAAATTGGGTTGTGACAAGAACTGATGGAGAAATTCCATTTAGGAAAGAAAATTTAGATGTTCCGAGGTAACTGCCTCGAGAAATGTGCCAAAGAGCATTTTGACTATCTTACACCCCTGTTTTTTTCTTCTCCTCCTAGTTTTCCACTTTCACTTTGTTTAGTGATGTTATTTCAAGTTACATTCTTTATTTCAAGAGTTATTGTCCTTGTTCTAAGGTTATTTCTTTTCTTTCAATTTATTTTTGATTTTTTTAGTTATATTTATTCTATTGTACTATGTTTTTAATGTTTAGTTGCTATTTTGTTGTATTCATAGGAAGAATGGAAGACTAATCCCATCTTGGAGAATGAAAGATTGAATTCTACAATACACATGTAAGTTTATCACAAAATATCTCTCAAATTTAAATTATCTTATAACTCTATTTTTATAATGTTGGACTTCTTTAGCTGAATCCCCGCACCTGTATCCATATTCGGATTCATACCCCTGAATCTTAAAATTTAGATTTTGCCAAATCCGACTCTCGGATCCGCACCCGAGTCTGACCAACTTAGTATAACAGGGCACACAGCATGAGACTATGGTGGTCGCTACACATGTTCCCCAGGTGGGATGTGGACAAATGAAAATGGTTTGATTCATGGCACAAACATCTTATTTAAGCAAACATGGACAACCATATATACATTCTGATATCACCACAAACTTCAAGGGATTAAAAGACCATTATTGCTGAATAGAATTTGAAGCATGACAAATATAACTTACAACCTGTGGAATCAAAAGGCATCCTTACCAGAAAGACGATGAGCATTTAGACCACCATTAGGGACCAAAATTTCTAAACGGCCTTTTATGGGCTTCACAACTTTCTGGAGAATCTCTTGACGTTCCTTTAAGCTCCGATGAATAACACTGGTATCCCCAACATAAAGAATATCGAACGCAACATCTATTGACATGCAATGTTAAGGGGGAGGAAGCCAACCAACATTATGGAGATTCAAGGACAAGCATCGCTGACATTAACACACTCATTTCCTGCTGAGCTGCCAAACTTGGAAAACATTGTAGAAACAAAAAGGATACAACACAACTGCAACACAACCAAAATATATCTCATTATGCCGATCTTTTACAGGAATGACACGATAAAATGATAATGTTCTAAAGACGAACCTGCCTATCACTATCAAGACCCTCTCTTGCTGCCTTTGCTATTATATATGTAAGAAATTCACAATGAGAAGTCAGGCAATTTAGAAACAAAAATAGGTTTATAATAGATTAACGGATCTTCAGCATACATTGAAAATGCATCAAAAACTAGCAGACAACACAGATTTTGTGGAGAAAAATGTCAATCAAGGATCATAAGCACCTATTTCTTGATTGGAACCAAACTCTGCAAAGCGGTTTATTGATGCATCCCAAACCAACATTTCACCATCGAGTATGCACCTGATCAAAAAAGAGAGGTACGGAAAAAGTCAGTCGCAGCGGAAAAGGTAAGTACCCCTCATTACAAGGCTACATGCAATAGAAATAGATATCCAAGCTCTGCACAGTTCAGAAAATAACAAAGTATATTTCATTTTCCAGAAAATAACTAGTTGTCAGAGGTACTTGATGCCATCAATTGAAGAAGAACACAGCACATCCCTGTTGGGGGTTCTTCATAAAACAGGCTAATTCTTGTTCTCTTCTTTAAACTGAACTTATGCTACATAATCAGTCTGGGTCATTTCCGCATAATATCTCTTCCAGCAACCTTGCATCTTATCGCCCACTGACCACTCCCCCACTAACCATCTCTAAGAAAAATGGGATAGCAATATGAGAGGCATGTCGTGATCATAAAACCCAGACCCACGACATCATCACATAAAAATTGAAACTGAATTCAGACACGGTCAAACAAAGTACCCTACTAGAGTCTTGGGTACAGTGACCGACAGGCATGTGTATTGATTGTGTACAGGCACACATTGTTGCCCTTCCTTTAATGAAATTAATTAGTTATATCAAAAAAGTAATCAACAGGCATCTGGTGGATTTGGAAGCAAATCTAGACATGAAATAACAATTAACAAATCATAGGGTGATGTTAACAAATTAGGGTGGGGGAGACAAAAATGGAAGCATAAGGATTAATATTTCTTTTTCCTTTTTTACAATGGCTACAGAAGTATACGTTTGCTTACTTGTCAGCAAGGATATTCTGAGTGATAACATCTGACATCCCATGAGCATACTCTTGATGATCCAGAAAGTTTCTGCAAGCACATTTGAGTAAATATAGCAATTAGAAGTACCATAAACCTATAACAATTCATTATGAGAACCACAGTATTAGAATCATGCGTATTTGGCAAGTACTAAAATCAAATCAAAAAAATTCAGTAGGACACGAGGAAAAGTGCATTTACTCGTTTCAGATAAATTGAGCAAACCCATAAAGAAGGATTAAATCACACCAAGGAAATGCAACAAAATGGTACCTTGAAAAGAAGTTTAGCTCAGAATTATTTTTGTGAATCTGGATGCGATCCCCATCAAATTTGCACTCAACAACTACTTCTTTCCCGTAAAGCTGTTCACGATATAATCAATTTAACATGAGATAAAGTTAATCAATAGAAAAGCTACCATCTTTAAAAGACTCGGTTTGGGGGGGGGGGGACAAGGAGATAAAATAGCAAATCTCATAAAACCTTTTTCCATGCAGCAGATGCATTGCTGACCCTAAGAGCCAGCTGAGGGCGGACAGGTTTTCCAACTTCAATGTCCTGCAGAAAACAACACAGTTGCAATTACCCTGCTGGAGATAAATAGGATTATAAAACAAGAGAAAGGAGAGAACTTAAATGATATCATTGACATCCCACCTCAAAATCAAGGATCATACTAAATGTACTGAGTTTTCCACGAGCTGTGGAACAGGTTCCTTTAACAAAAAGATTTAGTCGACGCTGCTACTTGATATTAAATATGTTTGTGTACACTACTGTCACATTCAAACTCTGGTTATGTAAAATTCGCATATGCAGTCTCAACTTCAATATAGGATGGTTGCATTAAGTTGATGGTAACATAAAAAATAAATATTCCCATTAATTTGAGGTTGAAGAATAGTTGGGGCCTGGGGGTTGATGTATTCTAGTCATAGTTTATCAATGATACTAATGTTACAATCATTTGTGTCACTTTATTGACAACAGTACTATACTAATTCTCAACTTTGGCACTCTTTTACTTCCTTCTCTAGTCTCTACATCTCTTTCCTGCATATGATACTAATTCTCTACTTTGGAACTCCTTTATAGCCTTCTCTACATCATTTTCCTGTTCTGCCTTGTCCTGGGTTATGAACATTTCTGTATTATATTATATCTACAAAGAAAATGGGCCTTACCATAATTCAACCTCGTTAACCCACAAGGTGAGGATTGTCCAAGAACATGTAAGGGATAACACCCCATCATTCCCATGATCAATGTGGACATTCCAACACTCCATGTATAATTTTTATAGAACTTCAAAATATCCATCTAATTTCTTCATCCACCATTAGCTTATTTGTAAGATCAGATACTGTTGACTGTACTAATTAATTAGCTTCATGCTAGGAGACATTGGGAGAATAGGATATTTTCCTTTTAATGTAATTGATGTCTTTCTTTAATTAGTTATAGGATTCATGGTATAAATACCTCATCCCATGGGATATAAATGGTTATAAAAATGAAAAAAAACAAACATATACTCAAATAGAAGGAAGCCTTTTCTTCCTTCTCAATTCCTTCATGGTATCAGAAACATTGGTGGCTTTTTTAGATGAGTTTCCTCCCTCTGCAGTACTAAGGTTACATAGATTGAATTTTCTCTATGTTTCTTAGTTTCTCTTCCCAAAAAAGTCACTGTTGGAAGCAACTTTACCACTAGGGATGGCAATGGGGGGGGTTTAAGGCTATGCGGGGCGGGTTGGGTTTAAGGTTGTGCGGGGTGGGTGGGATGCGGGGCGGGGCGGGTTGCGGGTAATGTGATTTTGTGTGGGTTTAAACTTAATTTTAATTTTTACATGTTATAAGAGTGATAGAGCATTATTTATTAAGATAATTTCTTTAAAGCTACTAAAATATTGAAGATAGTAAATGAAAATGGTTCAAAAAATAATAATTTGATTTCTTACTTGTTTCCCAATTGACCTCTAAAGAATAAAATTTTAAGTCACTATCCTATTAAATTAATACAACTTAATGAAAAAATGAATTTATTTTTATTAATTTTATTTTTAGTATCAAACTTAACTAGAAAAAGGAAATCTTAAAAAAATTATGCGGGGCGGGTTCAAGCGGAGCGGGTCTATGCAGGGCGGGGTGGGGCGGGTTGAAAATGAAAAAAATGTTGTGCGGGGCAGGGCGAGACGGATAAAATATTTTGTGAGTTATGCTCAACCCGCCCC
>JAJONR010011029.1:0-21613 GCA_029582245.1 Solanum etuberosum | reverse complement strand
TGGAAGTAGACATGATAGCTGGAGAAAATGTAGGAACTTTGGACATTGTTGTCTCCAAAGTGATTGATATGGAAGTAGACATGATAGCTGGAGAAAATGTAGGAACTTTGGACATTGTTGTCTCCAAAGTGATTGATATGGAAGTAGACATGATAGCTGGAGAAAATATAGGAACTCTGGACGTTGTTGTCTCGACAACTACTTTCAGAAATGGCATTGATTTAGCTCTTTAAAAAAAACGGTTACTACTGCTACCTGGAATCTAGTTTGTGAATTTGTTGGTCGGCTATGTATGATAATGCAACTATATTCATAGCATATGTGTTTGGCTGAATTGAGTACTTTTGGTTCAAATTATGTATTTATCTCAAGAAAATAAACATAATATATTCTAGCTTTATGTTCTTGCATTTCCATTGTTGATCTTTGTACTAGTTGAGTTATTTGTACCATGTCTTTTTAGTTTTTTTCATGACAGTGTAATGCCAGTTCTTTGGAGATTGTTTTGCTTTTACATTGTTGTTTGACTTTATCTTTATTTACAATGTACGTTTTAGCTTCTCTCGTATTGTAAAAATTGGATTGATATATGTCTTGATTCAACTGACTTGGATAGAGTGTCATCACAATTGAAAATTTTAGTCATGAAAATCACATATATTAATTTCCATGTGTTACACTAAAAATGGTATGTACTTCTTATTTTAGTAATATGACGTTTACCTTTGCTTTTTGTTTATTGATCATCTTTATAACTCAAAATGGTCATTATATATGCTCTTTCTTAGGTTGGTATTGTTGATTTAATTAGACACTTATAGAAGATATTAGTTTATTGGTGAGATGGGTTCTACTCTGATACCATGTGAAATTAGGTTTTTAGCCAAACTCACACCCCAAAAGCTAGCTCAAAGGGAGGAGGATTGTCTAAGCCTTATAAGGAGTCCACCCATCTCATTAACCACTAATGTAGTTATTCTTTAACACGCCACCTCACGCCCTGTTCTTAGCATCTGATACAGGGCAATTTTGATTTTGGGGGGGGCCAACATTGGGTGAGACGGGTCCTGTAATAAACTGTATTACTAGTACCCGGAAAAGGCCTACCATTAATAGTTCACCGGAAATCTCCCTTTTCTTTATTTTTCTTTCTCGAGGGGCAGAGGGACGTAGATAAGAGCCAAGGAGTCTCTGATACCATGTGAAATTAGGTCTTGAGCCTAACTCACACCCCAAAAACTCGCTCAAAGGAAGGAGGATTTCCCAAGTCTTATTAGAAGTCCACCTATCTCATTAACCACCAATGTGGAACTTTTGTTATTCTTTAATATATTGATTTCAGTAAAAGGAAGCTGGATTTCACCCACGTTCCTTTCGAACTAACAACTATGGGTATGCTTTTGACAGTGGACTTTGTTCTTCTATAGAGCATAATGTTCTGTGCTTGAATCTATATACTAATATCTTACAAAATTATTTCTGTTTTACCTAAAGAGCATAAATTAACTCAAATATTTGGTGGTATAGAGAGAAAGAGAGGATTAATAAATATAATTCGCATTGATCACTAGAATACAAGTGCTTTCAGAAGCAAAAAAAATGAAAGAAACTCTTTGAAGTTTACACTTGATGTCTTTCATATATTGACTTAATGTATTTGTGCAGTCACTTTATTTTGATCAGGTTTTTGCTAGACTAAATATGCTAAAAGCCTCTATAGTGTTTCTTCTGCAACTATAGAATAATTCATGTTGTCGTAAATGTTCTGTGGTAGTGTTGAGTTCCTATCTTGTAATTCTCTGTATACTTACTTATATTGTATGTGACAACAATTTTATATCAGATATGTGCATAAAGACCAGTTGATCCTTAATGTATGAGGATTGTTTTATTTTGTTCCTTAATATGTTTTACATGATCCATATAGTCGTTAATGTGTTATAAAAAGTGCTCAATTCGGTCTTTTGCTCTAAAAGTAACAAATTCATCAAAAACTTCTGTTAAGTTTAACGCTGGGTCCACTAAAAATAAATCCAAAAACTTTTTCCTTCCCCTTCAATCTCTACGTTTTCCATCAAAATAATTGGTTCAAAGAGCTTGTATTTTTTTTCCCGCTTCAGCCATCATAAGGAACTTTCCTCTTTTCTGAAATAGTATTTTAAAAAGGAATAAGAAAAAACATAAATATATTATGATAAAATGGTCTGATGGATCCTTATATTTGTATGAGTTTGTATTCTGGACCCTTCTACTTGAACATTTGTCAACTGAATCTTCAAACTCAATGAAACTCTATATTTTAAACACCTTTGGCTGTGTGTGAACTTCAAGCGCTTGACAAAAATAACATATCATCATCCACATCACATTTTAAATGACACATCACTTATTATTATTATTATTATTATTATTATTTAAAAAACTATTTTTTCTTCTTTATTCCCCCTTCATCCCTTCATCTCTCTCCATTTTTTTACATTAGAGATATCACCACAAACTTCCATTCTCACTAATATCATCACTTCCCTAAATAACTAAAAATCATCATTCAATTTTTTTTCAAAGTTTCTATCATACACAACTTTTAATCGTATTTTTTTGACCAACGAATACATCCACCACTTGAACCATCATAAATCTCTTTTTCCCCATTAATGTTAACAAATTGCCATTAGAATACTTCAATATACCCTAATATTTATACACAGTTTTACATAACACATTTCACCTAATTTCACAAAGACATTCAGTAATCACATTTCATCCTTCAAAACTATTGAATCTTTGTCACTTTATGGGTTGTAAATTACTCCAAAAATAAAAAGAAACTACAGATCCACCTACAACAACAATACGATTTTGTTTCTAATCTGGGGAGGAAGAAAATGTGAAAAGAAAAAAGAAATTGAAGAGGGTTGGGAAGTGCAGAAAGAAGAGAAATGGGGGTTTGATGGGAAGAATGTACCAGAGATAGAAAGAAAAAAAATGGAGGGGGGTGGGGTGGGGTGAAAAAAGAAAAAGAATTGAAAAGGTTTTAATTTTAATTTTCTTGTTTTTGATCTTTTTATTCTATTTTTAAAAAAAAAAATTAAATCTAAAATTTGATATTCACACTCCTTCTACACATGAAATCACGCATTTCTGCCAATTATCACATAAGCTTGGTCAACGATCAAAAACGCTTAAAATATGGAGTAGAATTTCATTGAGTTTAAGGAGTCAGTTGACAAAATGATCAAAGATCCATAATATAAACTCATACAAGTACAAGGGTCCATCAGACCATTTTGTCATAATATATTTATGTTTTCTTATTCTTTTTAAAATACTATTTCAGATGTCCCAAATCTTGAGATACACTTTTGTTATATGTTTAATATTGATCTACTTTAGTAAATCATATAAATGTTAAAAGAAACCTCAAATGTAAATGAAATAAAAACATCTCCTTTTCATTTTTATTGTTCTAGTTCATATGTTTTCTGGTTTTTTTAAAGGAAAATTTAACCTGGAAATATCATCTAAATAAATAGATAATTGCTCTTGGAATCTATTAGGGGAATTAAGAGCATAATTAACTACTATATGGTAGCTTAGTTATATAATTTTTCCTAAAATATATTGTATATTTGGATAATTTTTTCATCTATTAACACGTCGTATTAAGGGTAAACTACATAAATTCCAGTAGTTTAGAGCCTAATTACTAGGAATCCCGATAGTTTTTGATATTACGTGCTATACAACTTTCGGCTGATGGATACATGTGTCGAGATACATCAGATACGTGTATCTGTTGGGTTTATAAGGCCAAGATACGTGATAAATTTTTTGAATTAAACTACTATAACTGAATGCCTTAAGTAGTGGAGCAAATTCTAGGAAATTAACAAACAGAACAGAACAGATTTAGAGAATCATTCTGTATCACTATTAACTAATTTGCTAAAAAATTAAAATCATAAACGTTATTAAATCTGATATTGAAACTTTCGTCTTTTTCATCAATTCCATCCTTTCAAGCTTCAATTTTCGAGGTTTTTAGTTGTTTGTTTGTATTATTTTTTTCCTGCCAAATTATAGTGATGGTTTCTCCCTAACAGTTTCATTCTCCAATTGACTCAAATTTCATCTCCAACACTTGAGGACCTTCTTCAAAACTTCATTAATCGGAGGGACAAAAAACAAAATTTTTGGTGGATCTGACGAAGGCCCGTCGAATCTAAGCACAACTAGCAACATATGCTACGATAGATACTCTACATCTATAAGAAAAATTTCTAGATGCTAAAGAAAGGAAGAATTTTTATAATTTTCTATTTTTCTTGGATTAATGATACGACAGATACTCTACAATCGTGATTTGTTCCTAAATTCACGTGTTTCAGTTACATTCCATACTTAGATACTCATAATTAGATGTATATGCTTATTATGTATTCGAGATTCATGTTTTTTGATATAACGTATGAAATTTAGATACACATAATTAGATGTATATGCTTCTTCTTTTTGTATATTTCATATTTAGATACACATAATTCGAGATACATATTTTTAATATAACGTATAAAATTGATACTTGATACATCAAATTAATACTGGATACATTAAATTAATATTAGAAACAAATTGATTGAACAACTTCAAACAATACTCTATGGATTAAGAACTCATACTATTTTCGGAATTTTGAGACATTGCTCTATGGATACAACATAACTTCAAACAATGTAATAACTACTATCGAACTTTAGAAAAAGGGGAACTCTAACCCAGATACATGAAATTGTATAAATTCAAGATACATTAGAAAATAATCGAAAACCTAAAGAAAATCTTACCTCTTGATATATTGCTAATATTCAAAATTTGGTTGTTGATTTAGAACATGCAAGAGATGTTTGAGGAAGAAGAGGAGAAAGTGGATTACATGGGGGTGTGGAGAGATACATACGGTTAATGGGATTGGGTGAGGGAAAGAGATAAAATAAAATTTGAATTTTTAGTGTCCCATTAATTAAGGAGATTATATTTTAAGATAATTATTCAATATCATATTTAAGTGATTGTGTATCTGATATAACTTTTTAAAATATATACTATAATTATTAAAAAGTGATATTGTGTGTAATATTTTTAAACTAGAGATAAAATATGTATATATGGTAGTAAAGTATGTGTGGTTATGTAGTTTTTCCTCGTATTAAATAAGGGCCCAATTGAGATGTTGGCATCAAATGGTCAACTTTGACCTTTTCGGCCCAAACATTTTGCAAATTTCAATTTATTCCTCTCTAAGATATTTAATTTCTCCCTCTCCTCTTGAAATATATTCTTCTTTTCATTTATCTTCCTATATTCTCCATTAATCAGCAAATTTCTCAATTGAAGTCATGAATTATCTATGAAAATTCTTTGTTGAGTTTACAACGAAAGTCGAGCTAATGATTCTGATTTTGTAGATTTCTCATTTAAAGTTTCAAGTTCATCATACGCAAAATCTTGTTTGATAAAAAATCAAACCAAAATGAAAAAGAAAATGCCTATTTTTCCAATATATTTCAAAGTTTACGACATAGCAAATGTATATCATAAACATATATTGAACGCTTAATACTAAGTTTAGATCATCAAAATGGAACATACAAACAAAATAATATATACAAACGGGTATCCCAGTGATTGTCTGTCCAAAATTGTTGGGCCGAGGGAGATGGGTCAACTAAAATGGGCCCATTGATCCCTTCAAGCAAGCCCACATGTCAAGGACATCTCTAAAATCTAAATTAAGCTACAACAAAAAGTCATACATAAATCACAAAATTAAAGACATATTTACCCCTTTTCAACCAAAAAGAAAATAATATGTTGATCTTTTATATTTTTATTTTTTTAATGTGAACTCCCCCTCTTGTCGCTGTGGGTGTGGAAAGCTTAGGAAACAGTGCGAGAAGAAGATGACAAAGAGAAAAGCAGGGAGAAGAAAGTGAAAAAACAGAAAGACATATATAGACATGAGTAACACTACTCCTCCGTCTCAATTTATGCGATACAATATTGAGAAGTAAAATCAATTTTTCTTAATCATAATATCCTTATATATCTTTTAAATTATTAATTTCTAATATTTCTAGTTTAATGAAAAAAATAAAATTTATATATAGGAATTCAGAATTAAAATTAAAAAAAAAAAATGAATAAGAAGCGACATAAATTAAGAGAGAGAGCCCGCCTTGAATGCCGGGCAGACAAAGACAGCACTGATTATGGGAAGGTTGACAGAGACGATGCAGTAATTGAGAGAAAGTATAGTCTCTTTCACTCACCCCATAATACCAAATTCTTTTAAATTATATTTTTAATAAAACTCGTAGAAATGTTTATATATATAATTTATTTTAAATTGTGTTTCGATTAACGCATTATTTTATGATTGTTTTTTGCTCTCTTCTAATAGACCTTGCAATGTTTTTTCTATTATCTGCTATATTTTCTTTCAGTGTCTCCTTCTTCTTTATATCTAGATTTATTATACTTGAGCTAGAATTTAAAAACACTTTACATACATTCTATCATCTTCAAACTCGATTCATTTACGAGATTTCATTAGTTATGCATACTAATGTTGTTGTTGCATGTAGCTTACTTTTAGATCACAAATCAAACCGTCACATAAAATAAGATAGAGTCAATAAGATGTGCATAGGAAAACGTAAGCATAGATGAATATGTCTTGTAATATTCCCCATCTTGTACTAAAAAATTTCATCCGGTTTAATTTAGTGAGCATACACGTAAAGATTTGAAAGGTGTAATAATGAGACCCACCCACCCTACACCTAGGTAGATGTAAAATATACTCCACACGAAGTCAATAAATAAATAAATAAATAGAGGTATGTACGTATGTGTATATAATAGAGTGAAAATGTGCATGCATGGTACAGAGGAGAGGACAGTGTATATATAAATAAAAGAGTTAGAGAAACAGTAGTGAAGAGGACAGGCAGGGTCAGTATATATAGAGTCAGAGAGGCGTCAATCATAAAGCAATGGATTGCAAAATCATTGAATGAAAATTGGTCCCCATTTCTCTTTAATCAATGATGAAACAGACTTTAGAAGTAAGTTGAAAAATCAAAATCCCATTCTTTTTTCTTCAGAATTTGTTGCAGACTGCATCCATCATCCTTCTGCAACATGTGTGTATATATATATATATATATATATAGGCATAGGCATAATATATAAACATGTTAGCCTTTCAATTTTGAGTGTGCACAAGTAGACATTTAAAATTGTATAAAATTGAACAGGTAGACATACATGTCCTACATGGCATAATACACGTAGGACACAAAATTGTCATGTAGGACGAATGTGTCTATTTGTTCAATTTTATACAAGTTTAAATGTCTACTTGTGCATACCCAAAGTTAAAAGTCATAGTTGTCAGCTGATGCAAAATTAAGAGTCATGTTTATGTATTATGCCTATATATATATATATATATATATGTGCGCTTTCAATACATATCGATGTCTACGTACCCTTGTATAAATTTAACTTCTCAATTAATTAATATTTTCAATTTATTTGGTATCGTTTAACCAGGCACACAAAATTTATTAAAAAATAATAATTTAAGTTTGTAGTCTAATATTTAAAGGGATATCAACATATCGAGCATGTCATAATTTTATAGGTTGATTTCGTCACCTCCACAATCTGATGATACTCGGCAAATATGTTATTCCATAATTTGCTTCAACTTATATGTCTTATTTTTTCCTATTCTAGTCTAATTTTCTATGGTAACTCTTTAATTCTAAATTTAATATCACATGCACGTCTAAAATCAAACATTTTGATAAATTATACGTATCTTTAATTAAATATCACTTTTAAAATGTCATACTCAATCATATTAAGACACATAAAATAAAATGAAGGAGTATTAATATGTAAATGATAAATGGTGTAAATATAATTTTACTGCAGGACCCAGTTGGGACCGTACATGGTATTTAAACATATCTCTGCAGTGACTAGTCACTAGCATTTAATGGTATGGTGTTGTTATTTTTATGTTTTGATCCATATGCCTTTTGCTTTCCTTTGTATTTATTTGGGATTGGGAGTCATTCACCTGCGAAAATTTCGCCTTATATTATGCGTTTATTCTACTCACATAAATAATATTTTCTACTATTTAATAAAACTATACTCTAGTGAGATGTTTTTGTTTTCTAGTTTTTTACTTCTTCCCACATTTTATTGTTGTCTTTTTCAACCTTCCTTACCATTGCATTTATTTACATCTCTCTACCTTTATAAAGACACGATAATAACACGTTAATAAATCATATTGAATATGTTGTTGTTTTTGTTAGAATGAAACAATATATTTCAAGAAAATAATTTCAAACACATCAGAAATAAATATGCTCTGATCCTCATGTTTCACTTTATATATATGACATGTAGTGCTGTTTGGAGGTCAAACAACTTGTTCATGTATTGTTGAAATAAATATTTCTTTGTTATAAGAAATTGTAACTCATAGTACTTAGGTAATTTCTAATTTGACCATTGTACTCCAAACAGTTTGATTTTAAAATAAAATAAAATAGAGGAGTTATAAGACATACTAAATGATATATATACTAGTACTAATAATTAAAGTATATCTATTTCTCTCCCTCTTTTAATATAGAACAAACAATATATAGAAATTAATTATCACATATTTAAATCAAATCAAAGAAGTGCTGCAGTTGTTATTAATGATCTAATTGTCATATAAAGTTTAATTAATGCAAATATTTCTAAAACTGATTCATGAAAACTCTGATAGAGACATATCAGTGGTTCATCGAATTGAGATTTCAATAATAATCGAAATGCGTTCTGGCATTTTAAGATATATATATATATATATATGTCCAGATTAATTGTTAGGAAGCAATTATTGAAAATGGGTTGTAAAAGTCAAAAAAATGTGTTAGATAATCACTTTTTAGTAGGAATAAAGATTTCAAATTGTCAAACTTAAATTATTTGAATAACATTTCTCCAAGGCAGGAGACAAAAATTAACGTGTGACGTGACATGCAAAATCCCAACAATAATTTTTGGTCTTAGATTCAAAAAGCAAAATTGATAACACAATTATTACCTAAATCTACTTTGGAAAAGTGGTGCAATTGCAAGCTAGCTAGTAACAATTAATTGTCTGCTCATAAGCAGTAATCATTTTTTAAGAAAAAAAATCTGAATTGATCATAAGTTTAGTACAGTACTAGTTTTGTGTTGCATCAACTACATGTAGTAGGTTTTAAGTTCATAATGCCAGTACTGATGTACTTAAATCACTAATTAATCACTTTCATAATTCATATTAAGTCTATCGGAAATAACCTCACAAGGTAAGGTTAAGGTCTAAGTACACAATTCTATTTGTGGAATTACCCTGTGTATTTAGATTGATTTCTTACAATGCACTTGAATAGGTGCTACTTTTTTATTCGACCAAAGACTCACATAATCCTTGAACTCAAACTCATCGAATGCTTACGGTATATGTATAACATCTATTTATATATGGAAAAAAAAATTGTTTGATTTCTCATGATGTCTACTATTCAATTAAAATCTCAACTAATTAGAATTCATAGAAAGTCCAACTTCAAGGAACGGGTAAAATGTTCATAATTTCAAAAAATTAATTAATTTATCGGCTCGAACACGAAGCTCTGGACTCTAATAATAAATTGAGAATTACTTACTCTTCTATCACAACGTTTAGTCTATTGATACTTATTAGTTGCATCAATTATAAATGTACAATTTGCGACCTTGCATAGTAAGTTAGCTAGTTCATGGGGAGGATTGTCAGTCAGATCCATATAAGCAAATTGTTATTCCATTTATCAATTAATATGAAACTCTAAGTTTTATTCTAACATGGATAATTAATTGAGAAGTAGATTTAGGAGAAACATTTGAAAAAAAAATTAAAAGATTTTTTTCTTTTTGTTGTTGTGAAAATTGACCATGGGAAAGAGAATGAAGCATTGTTTTCAAAGTTGCATATAAATCAGGCTTTTAAAAAGGGGTCCCCAAAATCAAACCAACTTTATTCAGTAAATAAAAGGTTTCTCGAGCTACTCAAAAGCCTCTCCCTCCCTCAGCCTCTCTGCACCAAATGTTAGTACTCTTTTTTCTTTTTTGGGTTTTTCATTAGGTGTTTGGAGTTTGTATTGGAGTCTGATTGGATTCAAATTACACACTGCATAATCAGGGATAACGCTCCCAATAAAATTTTCTCCATAACTAAGATTTGAACCCGATATCTGATTAAGGATGACATAGTCCCACCATTGTACGACAACGCATAATATGTTAGTACTACTAATGAAAAAGAAAGGTAAGAAGAGAAGAGAAGTTTGAAAGACCTACCCACCCACCCTATTCCTTGTTTGAAGGGTATAGTAGGTAGGGGAGGGGTTACAGAAAGAGGTGAAAACAAGACGTCAAAAAAAATATACGTCTGATGTATAGATTGCGTGGATCGAGAATGAATAAATGATAGTGTAATGATGGTTAAATTATTTGACATTCTTCCTCTTTCTTCCTGCTACTACACCATCCTATCACCTCTCTACGTACGCCCTCGCTCATCTCCTCTTTACCCTATGCATTCTAAATTATTTACTATTATTTTTTCAACCTTAATTTACGTAGCATCGCTCAGATTTTGAAATTTCAAACAATTTAATTTTAATTGTGATTTTGGGTATGAAGATTTTAAGTTTTTAAAAATAAAAATAAAATTATAGCCAAAGAAAGACATGTTTTGAATTCCAAATTCAAAAGATGTCACGTAAATTGGGATGCAGGGAGTATTATATTACTTTCTCCATCTCATTTTTATGTAGCACCGTTTGACTTGACATAAAGTTTTAAAAATATAATAAGACTTAATTTTATAGTTTAAAATAGTTTTTGGCCATTTATGTGGCTACAAATTATTTTATTATAGAAAAAGAGGGTTTTTGAAATTAAATCGTTTTCGATTAGAGGAAAAAAATTACTAACAAAAAAGAAAAATCATGTCATATAAATTGGAACAGAGAGACTACTGTTTTTCTCGTCTTTAGACTTCTTTTGACTGGCTTACATGAGATGTAAAAATAGATAGGGAATTATACGTCCTGTTAGATGTTTTACTATTTTTATTTTGTCCTATGCAATTGGACAAATTAGAGTACCACTTGGGGAAAAAATTGGCCCCTCACTTTATAAATCATGTCGTCTTTTTTGACATTGTCAAGATTTCTGTTTATTGTTCATCCAAGTAATGAAAGTCCTTTGTATAAGCTTTTACCAAACAACTTCATTGTATAAGTTTATTTAATGAATATGACATGCTTAAGAGGGAAAAAAAGGCTATATATGTGGAATAAATAAAATGTTAAGTCATATTTTACTGGCCAAATGTTAATAGGGTGACCTTTGAAGAGATATAGGCAAAGTTAATATTAACATGACGTTGTGAGACAATTATCAATAGTTGAGTCACTCTTAAATTTCCGAGTTACTATCTCCAATTTCCTCAATCTTCTTGAAGTATAAATGCTTGATTAAAATCTTCAAGTGAAATTCACAGCTAGTGTATCTATTTATGGCTAATTCTTGAGAGCAGGTTGTCAAATGTTTTTCAACAAGCTTATATTTTTGCCTAAACAGTGCTAGTGACCTAAAAGATAGACAAGAGAACCTACCATTACCCAAATTTAATGCAAAATGCATATTGCAGCTTTTCCATGGACTCAGTCTGAACTGTGGAAATTACACTCTTCAGCTAGTTTGACCGGTCAAAAAATTTAAAAAAATATTAAGATTTTGTTAATTTTAAATATGTTAAGGATATTTTTGTAGCTATAGAAGCATGTCATGAAGGATAAAACGTAAAAGATTTACTTGACCAGCCAAATAAATACAAAAATAATGTAATACTTTATCGGTTTCATTTTACTTGTCTTTACTTGTCCACTTTAACAAAATTTACTTTTAATTATATCTTTTCTTTTAAATAACTATCTCTCAAATTTATTGGAGTACTAATATTCAGTTTTTTGTTTCAATAGTAAAATGTGATATTTTCAAAAGAAGAGTACAAATTACACTGAACAATTAATAAGAAACTTAGGGTTATAAAATAGAAAGGGTGTAATGATACATTTACTGCTTAATAGGAAACTTATAGTACTATTTCGGAGAAACTAATTTGACACTGAGGGTATTATTTAGTACGTATTTGATTATTAAGGAGAAAATATTATTCTAAGAAAGGTAAATATCATATAACACTGAACTTGAACCCCATCCTTTAACACAAATCTTGTCCCTTGTCCCAACCAAAGATCCAACCTGACCCCAACTTAGGGACCAACCTCGACCCCAGGGTCAGGAGTCGAGTCCCGAATAGGGGTCAAGAGTCAGGGTGAGGACTCAAGTCCAGAGTCAGGGTTCAGGTTTTAACTCTCGAGTTGGAGTGAGGACTCAAGTCCCGAGTCAGGATCGATAGTTGATCCCAAATCAGGGTCCGGTCATGGTCAGGAGTCGAATCTTGGGTTGTTGCGTAGAAAAGAAATAATATATTTATTAGAAAAGGACATTTTTGATCCATTAAGTAATAATAGGGGCATTTTTGGACCAAACTATTAGTTGTGATGGTATTTTTGGACCGAACTATTAATGAAGGGGGAAGTTTTAGACCAAACTCTTAACTGAAGACATTTTTGTTCAATTTCGCATAGGATTAAGGGCATTTTTGACCATTTTCCGTGCTTACTTTATATAGGGGAGTCATTTTTCTTAGATTTTATTTTTATGACCATGGTGTCGGGGCCAGCTTTCGCACACCTCAACTTATTCCACAGGAGACCTTTCACCTCCCACCAGCAACAAGTACAACATAACTCCGTTCATCAAAATTATGACAAAAGTAAATTCACTTAAAATAATATTTTTCAAAATAATTAAACTAATCAAACATAAAAAAATTGAAAATCCTTGGTACCAAACAGACCCTCACTCTTGTGACCTTTTCTTTTTGAGTAGTAGTTCAAGTCTCTAGCCTCATTCTGTGATCCACAACTCTAAAAATTAATTTAAGTTAATTAAGTAGGAAATTGGAGTATATATTAATATCAATCTATAATTTCCCCCCTTTAATTTAGGGTTATATAAAGTTTTGTCCAAAATAAAACTACAATTTTATTCTTTACTATAGCTAGTAGTGTCAGTGTCTTTTTTTCTTTAATCTTTTGGGTGGGGGGCCTCTGATAGGAAGGTGGGAGGATATTGGACCTAGTAAAGAATTTTGAATGAAGTACTATATAGACTATAGTAGTAAAGATAGTGATAAAATTAAAGGAAAAGGTATTCACATAATGAGCATAAAAAGGGTATATGGTAACATCCTTTTCTTCTTTTCATCTTGTCCTTTTCTTTTTGTTATCTTTCATTTCTTATATCTACATCTTTTTTAGCTCCTTTACCACTATTTCTTTTTATCTTTTCTTACTTTTTTTTTCTTTATTGTGATGGTGTAAACCATGTGACAATTAATACTTTGGAATAAATAGTGAAAACTTTACTCACATCTAATATTTATACACTAATTTAATAGGTACATGACATGAGACGTTACATAAAATGGTAAAAGGTTTACCTTCACATGTTATTTACTACAAAAATCAAATACATAGACATGGGAAAAAGTGCATATGAGTATCGAATTTTGACATCTCATTATTTAATTTGCATCTGTTTTTAAAATTGTTTTTACTTCATATACAATGTCTAAAATTTTATATGGGTAAGTTCAAGCACATATGGCTGAAGTTTGGCCATTTTTGTCGAACTTCAGTCATATATGTCTGAAATTCAATCATTTTTATCTGAAGTTCAAGCGAAATTGATTGGACTTCGGTCATTTTTACCTAAACTTCAGCTATATGTGCCTAATTAGTTCAGTCATTTTTGTTTGACTTAGATCTTCTCGGTCTGAAGTTTGCACATATGAATGTAGTTCAAGGAATAATGCATAAATTTCACCCATAAAACTTTAAATATTGAATTTTTTTTCAAGCCTAATTAACTTCAGACATCACAAAATATTTAAGAAATGATTCAATCGAATGCAATAAATTTAATTCGAACTTATATACAAATTAAGAAACTTGACTACTTCAATTATGACTATTTAACATATTTATTTGATACTAAGGATAATATGAGAAAAAGTAATAAAATTTCTTGATTTAGTAAAATGAAATATTTATTTTTAACCTAAAGATCAACTAAAATGAAAGGAAGGGAGTATATACTAAGCCATTTCTTTTCTTTAAGACATAATAAAGTGAGTCATACAATTACCAAGGATAATTAAAACATCACTTCCTAGATACTAGTTACAAAAAGAGAGGGGAAAAAAGGCCTCTTTTTTCTTTCTCCCTCTAATGACTACTCTAATAATACACAAAATCAATTAGATTTCATATTCTTCTCTCTCTCTCTAGAAAAGAATAAAATAAGATATTGTTTGATGTAGAGGACTCATATATTTTCCCCTCCTTCTCCTTATGCCTTCTTCCTGTCTTTCTTTTGCCTTTTTCTCTTCTTGTGGGTACCTGATTCTCTTGTTACTTTTTTTTTTCCTCCCTTTACTTTTGCCTTGTCAGAAATTATAATGATTTCAAAATGAGTACTAATACCTTATCTGCATGCAATTTATTTATTTTATTTTACTCTGAAGGCCTTCCCAAAGTGAACTCCAAATTAGGCTTCTTTGGACTTGTCTCTGTTATGCTTGAAGAGCTCACTTCTCCTGATAATCTATCATAGCTTAAACATTTTGCTTCCAAATCTATATGCTGATTTTTCACTGTTTTCTGGGTAAATTAATCAAAAGAGTGAATCAATATATATATATATATGAAAAAATAATAATAGTACTATACACAATGTAAAATGTGGGAATAAAGGGAGTAAAAGAATAAGGACAGTCTGGTGCACTAAAGATCCAGCTATGCATGGGTCTGGGGAAGGGCGACATGACGGAAATAATATAACATGTAATTGTTATTCTTTATAGTATTCCATCCATATTATAGAAATTACTAATTATTACCTAGTCTAAGCAATATATAGTAGTGAAATTAATAAAAAGACATCTTTTTAGGAAAGAGTTCCTCACTTTAGTTTACAATGGCTTTTGAAAATGAGTTATGCCTTATCTTTTGTAAAAGCTTGAAATCCTTTCTATGTCATTCTACTTTTATTTACGTTATAATCATAAGTCAATCCAAATTACTATACGGATTTAACTTATATACACTCACTATTATCATTAGTATCATTTTTAACATGTTATATCAGGTTGTCCGTCTCAATTTCTAAATAACTAACTAGTCGTTTCACTTATTATGAATTGTAACTTTGTAGCTATCTTTTTGGTTAATTATTATGATTTACCATAATTTAAAGCTTCTCCACTATGTATGATTCACGATCAAAAATTTAAAAGTTTGAATCTCGAAATTAAGTCGAGTAAATTAGTACCTCAAGAGATGGGATGTTCCCAGGGTAGTCACCATGTTTGCCATGCAGCTGCCAACTTTCTCTGCTACAAAAACCATAGCAATTGAATAGAATATTTTCAGTCAGTGGAAGCCATGCATGCAAAAGAAAGAAAAAGCAGACTTAAGGAAAATGAAAGCCATCTTTTTTATAAATTACACTCTTATTTAAAGCTTCCTATCTTTTTCTTTTCTATCTTTCTTCACTTAAATTATGATATATAACCCCTTTTTTGCTAAAGTTGCCACCACACATGTGACGTGAAAGCCACATTAACTACTAAAAATCAAAACCAAACTTCAAGGAAGTTTCAAAAAATAGTCATACACCTTTAACCTTTGGTACCAAATTAAGTTTAAAATTTAAATTTCTACATATGGGACCATTTTATTACTAGCTGGATTATTTTTTTCAACTTTAGCACTAATTTTTAGGTCCTCTTTGAAATAGTTATGTGAGCCCACAAAATCCAAAAGAAAGAGATATGTTCATTAGTTAATTCCTAGAGTAATTTTGTCATTTATGGTAAACATATATTTCCAAATCTTTGAATTTCTCATATTATATTCTTTTTTAATTTAATTATCATTTTCATCCATTGTTGCCGACAAATGGAACATAGCAATATTATAATTCCTTTCCTCTTCTTCGAAATCGATTTTTGTATGGAAAAGATTGCGTAGACGCGTACACACCACCATTTCCAGATCCAAACTTGTGATATATGTTGTTGTTACTTTTCTCTTTTTTCTGATCATCTTTTAAACATACATATGCTACAACTTTTTAAGATGCTCTGGCTTACACTTTAAAGGAGAATCACTTGTCATTCCTGGCTATGATATTTTCAGCTTATAAAGTTTTAAATTCTTTTAAGATTTTCAATTGTGTAGTCTATAACTTTCATCTTTGATTCCCCTCATGACCCTTTCTTGTTTCTTTTTTAACTTCCTTTTAAGTCCATCCAAATAAAAGACCTAACAAGCCACAAATTTATTCCTTTTTTTTAATAAAAAAAGAAGTCCAGCCAAGTATAATAAAAATAATACTACTCAACAAAATAAGAGCCAGTGGACACTTCTTTTGTCTGATTTGTTAACTTTGGAGGAATACAAATCAAGAGTTCTCACGTCATACGTGGGGTTCTCAATTTTCCTTTTTTATGTTTTCCTATCATCATTAGGATCAAAATCATAAAACTATCTATATATAAACATGTCAAGTAACACAATACTACCATTGTTTTAGTGTACATGTGACGAAATCAGAAATTTTAAATTTGTTAAGGATATTCAAGATATATATATGTATATCAAAAGTAATTTTTAAACAACATATATACAGTATAATTTTTCGTGAACGAAAAACGTTCTTACCTCGAAGAGTTGCTCCAAAGACCATGATAATCTATCTCTTGAAGATGCATACTATTTTTTCCTTGTTGATCAGATAAATCAGACTTTCTTGAATTTTCCATGTCAGGCATTAAATCCTCTGAAGTTTCCCCAGAAGACCCATTATCGAATACCTCAGATTGGCCTAATTAACAAATTCACATTTAAAAAAAATTATTACTATAATTTCTTTATATTTAATTTCAAAAAAAAAAGAATTGCTTAATTTTTTTTATAAAGTACAAATTAATGATATTATAATGTGATGGATATATATAAACCTGAAGAAGCTGGAACTGCTGCTCTATCAGTAGTCTTAACCGTCCTATACATCTGCAAATATATATAATCGTGAACTTTCAGATTATTAACGTGAAAGCAAATATTCAAAAAGTATCTATGATTATACGTAATCTTGAAACTAAGACAAGTTGCTTGCTACAACGATAGTAGATTTTGACTAGACTACGTTGTATATGTATAATGTATATGTATATACTCAAGCTCTGCAGCACAAAAATACATAGTAGTATGTATTAGTACAGCTATATACATAGGAAAAAAAAATGTAGAGAGAGAGTGGAATAGGCCTTTCCTAGTACTGTAGACAAGGAAGCTTGATGGATACAATTCTTAGTAAAGTACCTCCACATAAATCATGATGACTACCTTTTTGCTTGTGCCCCATCTACTTACCATACATGCATATTAATATGCATGTATGTCCATGCACAGTGGCGTAGCCACATGGTGGTCAGGGTGTCCAATTAGATACTCTTCATCGGGAAAAAATATTGTATATACAAGTAAAATGATACACAAAATGATTAAATAACATATTTTGGACACTCTTAACCCAACAAACTATTGTAGCCCAGTGGTTTCACCTCCTTGGAATAAGGTAGTGTTCGTGTGTTTGAATCTCACTAGTTCTACTTTTTGAAAAAAAGTTTTTATTATGTTATTTCTGGACATCCTCTGTGAAATTCTTGGCTACCACATTCTCATACATAAACACATACATGTACATTCACAAATAAACTTGCACACATGGACGAAGAAAGTTGATCCATTCAATCATATCGTGTCGTGGTTTTACGCACATCGACACATAAGCATATGCATAGATAAAAATATAGTTACAACTTACACACGGAAATATCAAACATTGTTAGTATTAAAGTGTACGTTTGGTATGTTAAAATCCATAAAGATGAGATCGATATCATTGGGACATGATTGCGTTTGTACTTATTTTGGATAGAAAAATACTAACATTATTTTATTGTGAGGATCTCTAACCTCCAAAATCCTTCTAAATTATCAGTAGTCTTAATTACAACTCTAAATTTTGCTATTTGATAATCTTTATTTTCATACCATCTCATTCTAAGAGAGTGAGATATATATTTAAAACAAATAGTTGAGACCTGATTTTTCGCTTCTATTTATCTTCACATGCCTAAAAGGGAGTATAGTCACCCTCTTTGTCACATCAATATATAAGAGGTAAAGAAAACACTTCTAAATAGTTTAGAGTGATCTTTAGATATACCGCACTAATTTATTAGTTATCTCATTCAAGAGTGTCTAAACTTGTCTGGCTAAGCTGCAACCCACCCACCCTACCCATCCTACCCCACCCCCACCTTATACATTCTTTGGTATTTTGTCTGTCTCTAATATTGTATTATTGATGAATCATTATGAAAAAAGACTCTTACCTCTGTTATTGAACCCCTTTTTTCTTTTCTTTCTTTATTATTACTATATTCTTCTACTACAACTTCTACTGCTACGAACGTACGTACTTAGATAAATGGTTCATTCTCCAAAGCAAAGTAAAACACATTATAGCCTTTGCAGAACCCTCAGATCTACTGTCTAGACTAGGCTAGGTAGCTAAGTATAGAATAAAAAACAAACAAAATTGAATTTTAAAAAAATGGTACATTGGAATTTGAAATGTCTGTTGATTTTAGACATTTTCTTCTAATAATGTTGCCTTCTTGTAAGAATTAAACTTTTGCGAAGACTCCAAAAGTTTTTTGCACCCACAGGAAATGCAAACTAGTATTAAAAATTCTACAATCACAAGAAAATGAGCTGAAAAAATGTACAAAATTTTACCTGTAAATGGGATTTAACATGTGCCAAAGTGAGATCTTTCACATCCATTAACTCAAGAACTGATTTGGGTGTTGCTCCTATAAAATCCCCCAAAAAAATGAAATTAGTATAATTGAATTCATATTACTTCAAAGATAAAATCTCATACTTTAAAAAAAATAATGGTGATAGGGGAAGGAGAAATTGGGAAATCTAACTCTCACCGACAAAGTGAAAATTCAGAGAGTCAGTTGAACACTCAACAAACATAATTTAATTTAGTTTTGCATATGTATTTATGAATCAAGATGAAAACAATAACAAGTTCATATGAACCTTCAACGATGAGTTTATTGTAAGTGGCATAGTGGTCTTTCTGCTACGATCAACTAAGATTCAGCCCTTTATCACTCTGAATAGTGAAAAAGAAAAAACGAAGCACTAATAGAAGAAGAAGAGATAGAAAAGAAGCCTACTTTCATGGCCACCTAAGAGGTCAACAGCACGAATAAATCTGGCATGAAGACTACTAGTCCATCGCATCCGTGGCGCTCTCATGGTACGTTTAGGAAACCTTGATAAAAATCTAGATCGCATTAGCTCACCTTGATGATTAGAGTGATGAAAAGGGATAGTTGTTGATGAGGAATTAGACATAGTTTTGTTACTATTGTTATTAAAACTACTAATACAATAACCAGAAGAATGTATAGGTAATGTAGGTGTTGTTGCAGTAGCAGTAGTAGTAGTATTTTCAAAGGTTTGTTGAGCAAATATTGGGTAGTTATTATGATGATGAGAAAGAGGAAGAGGGTTTTGATGGTACACTGGAATTCCTCTTATAGGTCTCAAGAAACTAAGTTGTTGTTGGTGTTGATTTTGTTGGTGGATGAAGTTTGTGTTTTGTAGGGGATGAAAATGGGAAGAGTTAATTAACTGAGTATGAGAAGGTTTATAATTAGGATTAGATAAAGAAAGCTCATAAAGAGTATTGTTGTTATCAGGTTTTGATTCTAAAGCTCTTCTCAAGAAGAATAAGTCCATCTCATCTCGATCAGTATTGTTATTATTACTACTCGTCGTCTTCCATGTTGTTTTTGTTGATGATGATTTGTTGTTTGGAGGACTTATTTGTAAAGATAAGTCTGGTTGTGCTGGGAATAGCTCCATATATATACTTCTTCTCTTGCTTTGCCCTAGCGCGTTGCGCTTACTAGTAATTTATGTTATTGTTGTTGTTTCTTGTGTTGATCAAAAGAAAGATTGGTAGTAGTAGTAGTAAGAAGAAGGAATTTGAGATTGAGTTTTAGAGAGAGAGAGAGAGAAAAATGACAAAGGATGAAGATGAAGTGAATGGTTGTTTCTTTTGTGTGAAGTATATGTGAGAAAATGACACTTTGAGAGGCTAATGTGGGGTGTAGGTGGGGGTAAGGGGTAGAGAGGAGATTGTTCCTTTTTGTGGACGTGGGGGTAAGATGAGAAAAGTGAAGAAAAGATGAAGAATAAGGAAAGTTAAATAAGTTTTTGGTGAAGAAAAAAAAAAGTTTTGGGGCTTTGTTTTCTTTTTACTTTTTCTTTTTAACCCTAAGGTCCCTAGTATTCTTTATGGAAAGAAAAAATGGAAATTAATTTTAGTGTAAGCTTTAACATATGCATTTGTCGCTTAATACTAATTAATTTTCTAATTCAACAAAGCTATATATTCACTTGACCTAAATATGAAGTACTATTAGACAATGTTCTACTCTTAATTGTGTAATTTCAATTCCTACGGACATTGATAGCTGACTAATTACTTGTAGTTACGGGTCCTAGTTCTAAAGTATTTTTATATTCTTTCATGTTGTATCGATTAATACATACAGATAATAAAAATGTACGATTGATTCTTGAGTCGATATCCCTTTCCATTATGAAGTATTTAAATTATGTGCATTGGAGTGTATGTATATATATAACCATTATTATAAGGTTACAAGTTAATTTGTTATTTTAGAGATTTATCATATCTTATATGATCGTTCAAACTTTTTATACTATGAGTACATAGAATTTAAAAGAGATAATTGTCAAAAACACATCTAAATTATCCTTTCTTTTTTTAGTTTCATACCTAAACTTTTGAGAGTGTGAGTTTCATACCTAAATTATTACTTTTTAGTTTGAGAAACATACCTCAATGGTGTGTGTAATGCACTCTCTCTTTTATTAGAAAAAAACCTTGACACATGGTATTCCACATGGATAAAATATTCTACCTTGACAAAAATTAAATAATAAACTATTAATATTAATTAAAGATTAAAGTATTACAAAAAATAAAAAAAAAAAATTATCTTTCTTACCCCACTCCACCACCTCCTCCACGTACCCCTCCTGACAATTCATGATCCTTTTTTTAAAAAAAAATCTTTTATAAAATATTTTTAAAAAAATTCATACTTGGGCCCCACCCT
>JAJONR010011028.1:0-16650 GCA_029582245.1 Solanum etuberosum | reverse complement strand
CAATCCTTGATTGCCACGTGTTAGAAGTACCATAAATCTTTAAAATAGAAAGAGAATAAGACTAACTTTTTATAAAAGAAAAAAATAATTTCAACCCCCACCCCCCTCCCCCCTGCTTCTTCCCTTTCCTTAAAGCTCTCCAACACAAATATAAAAATAAAAGGAAAAGTGACAAGACGATTAAGCAAGATGGGTGTCATTGTTACGAAATTTAGTTTGTGATTATTTCAAGCTCACATCAATTAATATTTTTCTGGGTGGATCATAAAAGTGGAGGGAAAATGTTATTTTTTGTTGCCGGAAAAATGCTTTTTCGCCGGATAAAATGGTGACTAGTCTTCTCCATTTTTCCTTTGACTTGTTTTATCTTTTCATCATCTTTATTGAAAAAATAAAACACCAGCACCGAAATTCATTACAAACGCAGTCTAAAAAGCATATTTTTGTCGTCGAAAAATGCCTTTTCATCGGAAAAAATGGTGGCCAAGAGTAACCATCACCCTCTATATTTTTTCTTGTAATTTTTTATTACCTTTTGTCACGACCCAAAACAAGTCAGGAGTGACACCACACTTAACCTCCTAGGTGGGCGAACCAACAAATCCAACCCCAACTTATATCAATTGTTCAACTACGGATAACACCATAATACGGAAGCACAAAACTTATTAAAGTAACTAATAAAATAACCTCTAAAGTCTAGTACATATTATTCCAAAAACCTGAAAGTCATCACATTAAGGACATCTATTCTAAAAATACCAAGTCTAAGAGTATTAAAGAAATCAAAATAAATAAGTAGAATAGTCTATGTCCGAAATCTAAGGACATCATGTCATGACTGAGAGAATCCAACACGACCTGGAAGGAAAAATTCACTCTGAAATCTGATGTACTGGAGACTGTCTAGAGCTGAGGGCGAGTCGAAGTCGATGGTACACTCGCTTCACTCCACAAAAGGAAAACGAAGAAAACACAAGTAGGGGTCAGTACATGGCAACATGTACTGAGTAAATATTATCGGCCAACTCAAAATAGAGACTAATATGCAATGAGTAATAGTATAAAATCAACTATGACACTTAGCAGGTGGCAAGCAACAAACATCATGAACCAGTGACAACAACACTAAAGTAAGTACGTAATCAGTCAACAATATAAAAAATACACACGAGGACGCATGCCCCCACACCAAGCTCTTTTGGGAATTGAGTTCTTTGAGATTGAGTACATTACATTGTTTATATATGTTTTCCTTAAATGTTACCATGCCGGAACGTGACACTCGATCCAATAATATCGTGCCGACTCGTGGCACTCGATCCAATATGTCGTGTCGGAACGTGACACCCGATCCAATAATATCGTGCCGACTCGTGGCACTCGATCCAATATGTCGTGTCGGAACGTGACACCCGATCCAATAATATTGTGCCGACTCGTGGCACCCGATCCAAATATATCGTTAATTTATCATTTATTATCACCACATTTCACTTCATTAACAATATTTCATCAAGCCTTCTTTATTCAAGGCATCACTTTGATAGAAAAGGTTCAAGATTATAAATTTCACGGTCTTAGGATTTCAGACCAATAACAAACAACACATAGATTATCCAAACCACACAACCAAGTACATAGAGAAATTCACAATATCACTCAATGACTATCAATCACTATTAAGAGTCTATCTATCACATAGAATAAACCATAACCTACCTCCACCGAAGAACTGAAGTCAGGAAACTACTTCGTTAATGCTTTTCCTTTCCTCAATGCCTCAGAACATTCCCAATCTATCAAGTATACAATATTCGTAAACAAACGAGTTCATAGACATCTATATTGCTATACTTCTAGCCTAGATCCTAAAAATCTCCAAGCACAAGTCCATATTCAAGTTCCTAATCCTGAGATCAATTAATATATCAAGTCTTCTATTCCTTATATTCAAGTCTAGGGTTAAGTCTTAATTTCTCCAATTATCATAACCTTAATGATATTCGAATAATATAATACACCTAATATTTAATTACCTATCTCAATAAGTTAAAACTTAAATTATAATGGAATAACATATAAAAAGGATCTCAACATCAAAGACGGGTATAGTCACTGTCGTTAATCTACCAGTACACTAGGATGCAAAATTTTCTTGCTTGAATTGAAATTGGTCTATTCTTAAATAATCACACCTTTAGGTCATTATTACCTCATCATCATGGTAATTATTATCCACTACAAATTTTCTCCCCCAAAATCCTAACTCCAAAACTCTACCCTTAATCTTTCAATTGTTACTGTTACCCAATTTCAATTGATAAAGCTATCCCTCAAACAAACATTAATAATTAAACACTATCTAAATTAGTATACGGATCCGACTGAATTGCAACGGCAGTAAACACATACACATAGCACCCACAATTTTATTCTTTCAACTCAACATCATAATAATAATAATGATAATACTATGATTCATACCAATATACCCAATACAAAAATTTTGGCGGATGATTTACTTGAAGCCTAAGTCGCTTGATTCTTCTTTCGTTCACGCTCTTTTCTGTTATTCTCCTCTTCCCCTATTTTCTTTTCTTCCCCTAATCATTATATGACTAATTATAAAAGTGGTACAAGTAGCTCATAACTAATTTAAATGTTATTTTATTTAACCACCAACTAAATTAATTATTAAAACTACCCCATTGATTCTATAATTGTAGTTACGAATAGTCCAAATACCCATTTAAAATCTATCGGAAGAGTTTTTTATGAAATAAGAAGTTATAGTACTCAAAACGACCTAATGGATCGTTACACCTTCTCATCATTTCTATTTATAAAATCAAACACGACAATGAAAATAATAATTGTCAATGTCATCGAAAGAGATATGAGAAACAAAGAATTGAATAGAAAATAAAATTTGAAAATTAGGAAAGGAATATAAAAATGAAAAAGTATAATAAAAAGAGAAAAAAATACTTTAATTCATCTCTCTCACTCTCCTTGAGATAGTGAGCTACACTTTCGCTGCCAGGTGGCCATAAATGGTATATTAATAGCAATATAAAATTGTTTAGGGGGCTCATAGTACCCCGCAAAGTTTAGGTGTTCTTAAAAAACAGGTACTAGTTTAATGGGGACTTTATGTATTTTCTCTAATAATAAATATAAGTAACGATTCACAAGTTATAAATAGACATTACAGAAGGATGCGAAGCTACAACATTAATACATGATTATGTTGTGTTGATATTGACCAAGGTCAATACATATGGACCATATGATTCTTGTAATTTCTATTGTCGTTGTTGATGAGTGGATAGTATATATCACATTTTAAATTTTTTTTTTTATATTACATTATTTTATAAATCTTAAATTTGAATTAAGTATGAGAAAAATTATTTTGTATTTAATATTACTAATCTTGTAATTTAAATTTTAAACTTTATCTTCTAATTTTCATTCAAATTTTATATTTTTTTTATAGATTCTTTTATTTATAAAAGGAAAAAAAAAGAAATTATAAACATTCTGACATTTGGCCATTTTGAGCAATTCTGAAAGAAATTGAATAACATGCATTTATGAAAGTTACAGCAATATGAGATTTAGCCCATTCCATATGTATTGGGAAACTTTTTCATTATTAAAAAATAATTAATAAATAAATTTTGATAAAGAATCATAAAGAAAATCAGTTTATAATGTGAATATGTATTTGGGCCATTATAGCCAAAATTATGGCCGAAAGGATCTTTCCCTTTTATACCACATTGAAAGAAGACACCAAATATTTAGCATTTATATTACTATGACTGATCTCATTTATTTGCACTTAATGAAGGTTTGAATTTTAATCATTTAAATTTAATTCATTAAGTGTGTTTGGTTTTTAGGTCCGAATCTTAATCATTCAGATTCAGTTCATTAAGTCCATTTGTTTCTTTTTTTTTAAAAACTCTTAATGAGTCTTAATAAATCAGATATATAACACAGTATTAATACCATTCAAACTATATTATAATAAGCGTTCTTTCTTAAACAAATTATTTTCTTCCTTGCTTCTCTTCTGGGCAATTTCAAGTTTCTTCCTCTCCTTTACCAATCAAATATCATTTTTTTTCTTTTTGAATAAATAAGTTTTCATAATTTTTACAAGTATTTATCTAATTTTTTAATATATACAATATTCTTGGGTGAATTGATATTTATGAAGAACTCTTCTTGTCACAATTCGTTTGTTGTCAAAACTTCTTTGAAAGAAGTTATCATTGTTTCTGAGAAAAAATTGTTTGAGAAAACAAATGATTTTTTTTTCTAGGTGGGTTATAATCTTATTCTTGAAACAATTTTTTGGAAGAAGATATCTTGAATTTGGATTAGGCAAAATGGTCTGGTGGACCCTTGTACTTGTATGAGTTTGTATTGTAAATCCTTCTACTTAACCATTTGTCAACTAAACCCTTAAACTCAATCAAACGAATATTTGTAAACCCCTCCTATCATGTGTGTAGTTCACTCTCCCTTGAATAGATGACATGTCAAATCCATGTCACATAAATTAATAACATGTCATAATTATCTTCATTATTTATTTTTAAAAATTATTAAACAAAGTTTTATTATTGATATAGTGTTTAATTTCTAATTTTTAAAAAATAAATATGCATATTCAAATATTGAAAACAAACAATCTTAATGATTCAGTGTTCAGACCTAGAAACTACATCTTAATATTCAGATGTGCATTCAGATTCTGATATCTTAATATTCAGATGTGCATTCAGATTTAGACGTCTTAATCTTAATGAAAACAAATGAGGCCTAAGTATATTGATAGAATGTAATTTCAAGGAGCAATTAATTTGAAAAAAAAATAATTAAATTGACCCAAAAAAAAAAAGAGCACCGATGGGGGTGCGCAGTGTTCAGGGATTAAGTAGATTAATAATGAAGGGTGGATGGTGAACAAAATAATTAATTGATAAGAATTAATATTGTTTACAAGAACTTTTTTAATAATTTATTAGAATAACTTCATGCGGTTTTATTTGTGAAAAAAATTGTAAGAAATTCTTTCGATATTTTTAGTATTTTTTGCAGGAAAATTCGCAAGTAATTCACATGCGAAATTTAAATTTCTAGGTAAATCAGTTGAGGATTTTGAAATTTGCGGGAAATAATTACCTACGAAGGTTTTATCATTGAATTGTTTTGATAAAAAAAATTCGCAGAAAACTTTATTTCTTGTGAATTTTCATATACAATCTAAAAAAAATCTCCATATAACCCACACTTTTCTTATAGTGTATGTCCACGGTCATGAGTTCGATTCTCCTTAGCGGGGTTTGCCTTTATTTTTTTTATGGCGTCCCCCACGGTGAACTCTCAACTTTACCTGAGGTCATTTAATAGAAATTGGATGAGAATTAATAATTAATTAACATAACATTTGGTTGTTTCTTTTATTTTTTTCATAAATAATATTTGCATAAATTATGTGCAAAATTTTATATTATTTTAGAAAGGATATAATATGGATAAGAATAGGGTATTATTAGTAAATATGCTTAAAAGCTAAAATAACAAAATTAATAGTGTGATTGACTAAATTTCTAAAATTTCTTATTATGGAAATTACTTTTTATCAAAACATTTTTGTATATTAACAATTTGTTTTGACTAATTTTGATTATTTTTTTTGTTAATATTAGAATTCTATCAGTGCTTGATCAAGATTCCAAAATTGTTTTCGAAGAAAAATATTATTCCAAAGATAATATGTGATTGAAATGATATTAATTCAGAAAAATAATAATTGAACATTGCAAAGGGGAAGGGGAGGGGGAAAAAAGCATAATAAATTTTAGAAAGGACTCGATACAATAAAAAATGTTAAACAGAACATGACAATGCGATTTAAAATTTAGTAGGCTAAAATTAATATTATCCCTTACCGCACCACTCTTTTTAATTATTCCGTAATTTTTACATCCTTCATATATACATTAAACTATCTAAATAATTTTTTTGAATCTAATACTATTAATATTAAATTTAAAGCCAACAACCCCGCAAAACAAATCTTCACGTGGCCAATGCATCAAGTGGAATTTATTAAAATGATTTATGTCAGTACAAAAAACGAAAGATTAAATACGACAAGTTATATAGAAAATTATTGTTACAAATTAGGAAGAGACAAGGTTGTATGTTTGAATTTATCACATAAAATCTTGGGACCCAACGATAGAAACATTATTATTATGGTAAAAAAAAATCTCATTTATTATCGACGTATCTGGTGTAGCAGATGGGGTTGCTTCTTTCTTTAATCAGAAGTTTTAGGTTTAAGTTTTTAGTATGAAAAAAATTCTTGGTAGGGAGTGTTTCCCCCTCCCATTCCAATGGGGTCCTACGCAGTGCAAATTCAAAAAGATCAGACACCAAATGAAAAAAAATCCTTATTTTGACAATAATCATAATGATGTAGGAATTATTAGCTCGTCCCAAAATATTGGTCATAAATAAGGTTTAACTAATAATAATAAAAACATCATATTTAAACAAACAATCAAAACAAACATTGCAGTTAAACTAACAATACAAGACAGTACAACATGTAGCAACCACCCAAACAAGGTGTAAAGCTTGTGTAGAAGAAGGTTAAATGTTGGTACTTCATTTTATTTTATTTTTAGGTTTCTAATCAAATAACTATGATTTTTCTTCAAAAATATCTTAAAGAATTATGGTATATAATCAATATATGATTTTTCATTTTTTTTGTTTATTAGTTTTTCCCTTCTTCAATTTTTTCCTACTTTTTGGCCGTACCCATGGGCAATATCTATAAGCTTCACATTTATGGTATACAATTTAAAGGACTTCTCAACAAGATAATTTATAGATGAGATAGAAAATTATATAGAGAATATCAAAATTGTTGAAATTTTTAATTTTTTGGTGAAGGTGGAACGATTTCAATCTTTATTATTGAATCTTAAATTTTGATTTATAACGTAAATTTTTAAAGAGAGAAGGATGATTGAAAAAAACTTAAATATGTTATTGAACTTTGAAAAAAGACTCATTTATGCCCATCGTTAAAAGTTTGACTCATCTATGTCATTATTTGTTAACTGAAACTACATAGATTAACCAAACTTTTAACAGATGACATAAATGAGTTTTTTCTCAAAGTTCGATAACATATTTAAGCCTTTTTTTCCTTTTAAAAAGTAATTTAATTAATGACGTAGCCGAAACATATCTGATCATATATAAAAAAAAATGATTTTTGCAAAATCAAGAATATTTTTAGTTAACCAATAATGAAACCTTTATTTTAAGCTAAGTTGGGGGGCTAATTACATGATTTTCACATGATTATATTTTCTTATTAAGAAATAATAAAGATTTAGCTATATTTGTAAGGGAAAAGGTTAGTATGGTCTTTTTACATATTTGGTCAATCATTATTGTTGCCATAGTTTATGATAAATATATGTAGCCATTTAGCACCTCCAATCAAATTCACAAACTCATCCCAATTATTCTAAGAAAAATAGAGAGAGAGAGAGAAGAATGGATCTCTACAATTTAGCCTTGTTCTTCATAGCTTTAGTAATTGGGATTTTAACATTTTATGCTATATTAATGAGAATAAATGGTTGGTATTATGCAATCAAATATTGTTCAAAGAAATATAACATCCCTCTTGGTTATATGGGTTTGCCATATTTTGGCAACACACTATCTTACTTCAAATCTTCCATGTGTGGTGATCCAAATTCATTCCTTGATTTCTTTTCTACTAGGTAAATTATTTTCATTATCGTACTTATTTGCTATGTTGTTTGAATTCTTGAAAAATATCAGTATGTGCGTGTCAGATTTTTTAAAAATAGTGCATTTCTAAAGAATCTGACACATGAGTTGTACTGCAATTGTAATTACAATAATTGCATTTTTGTAGAGTCCAATTGAACAAAATTTTGCTTTTTTTTTTTAAAGGTTTGGGACAGGAGGAATGTACAGAGCATACATATTTGGGAAGCCAACAATTATGGTGACAAAGCCAGAAATAATTAGAAAAGTTTTGATGGATGAAGAATATCTTGAAAGAGGTTTGCCTAATTATATGAAAAAATTAATTGGATTAACAACTTCGATTGAAGAAGATAAGTATTTTCGTCGATTAACAGCTCCAGTAAAAAGTCATGGATTATTATCCGATTATTTTGATTATATCGATAAAACTGTGAGAACTACATTAGAGAAATACGCTACTACGGAAGAACCTATTGAGTTCCTTCATAAGATGCACAAGCTTGCATTTGAGGTGTTTATGAGACTTCTTATTGGTGATGAAGTTGATCAAGAATTTTTTGATCAAATGTTTGAGGAGATTACTGCTGTAATTAGTGGTGTTCACAACTTGCCTATTAATCTCCCAGGATTTGCTTATCATAAGGCACTCAAGGTAACTTGTATTATTATTTCATTTTAAATTTTAAATAGGCATAATTTTTAATTTGGCATCAGTTTATATTTGTGCCTAGTAGACACACGTAGGATTCATTTGAAAAGTGCTTTTTATTTCATTTTAAATTTTAAGTAGGCATAAGATATAAATGTGTTTTTTTAACTTGGCATCGTTTTATATTTATGCCTCCAGTTTTGAGTGTGTATAAGTAGGTACTTTAACTTATATAAACTTGGATTAATAGATACATGAGCCCTACCTGACATAATACACGTAGGACACCATATAGGATGCAAACTGCCACGTAGGACGTGTGTGTTTACTTGTTCAACTTTATACAAGTTTAACTGTTTACTTGTGCGCATCCTAAGTTGAAGGGTACAAATGTGAGATGAGGTCAAGTTAAATGACATATTTATGTATTTTAGATAGAATAACATGTTTTTTTATATACATAATATATAAATGTGCCCTTCAATTTGGTTTCAGTTGACATCTATGCCCTCCAACTTTTGGTGTGCACAAATTGACACTTAAACATGTATAAAATTGAACAAATAGACACATTCGTCTTACGTGGTGTCCTATATGACAGTTTTGTGTCCTACGTGATGCCCTACATATATTATGCTACGCAAGACGCGTGTGTCTACTTGTTTAATTTTATACAAATTTAAATGTCTACTTCTACATACCCAAAATTAGAGGGCGTAGATGTCAGCCGAAGCCAAGTTAAAGGAACCCCCTCCCTTTTATTTTTTAATAATTGGTGGTTGTGGTGATTAGAGAGACTAGAGAATTCAAGATACTTGTTCTGTTGTAATACCATATATTGAATTGTATGGCTATTTCATTTAAGGAACTATTGATTTAATTTTGTGGTCTATTGCAAGAGATATTTGAGTGCAACACTCATTTCACAAATCAAGAACTACGAAATCACCCCTTTCATCTTTCCTAATGATATTTGTGGTTGTAATAAACACAATATAGAGTGTAACATTCATGTCAAAGACCAAAAATTACGAGATCACTCTTTTCATTTAATCTTATCGTGTTGTATATGTTTATTATGATTTCAGGCTCGAAAAGTACTAGGAAGGATATTTCAAAAACTATTAGATGAAAGAAGAGAAGCCATGAAGCATGGAAAAACAATGCCAAGGTCAAACATAATTGATATGTTGTTATCAAACACTAATCAAGATTATGAAGCCAATATATTGAGTGACAAGAAGATCATTGAAGTCCTAGTTTTGTTTTCATTTGCTGGTTTTGAACCTGTTGCTCTTATGTCTGTCAAGGCAATTATGCACTTGCAAAAACATCCCCATTTCTTGGAGAAAGCCAAAGTAAGTACTCTTTACTCTGTTCTAGGGTGTCAAATGAGCGAGTTAAATTGAATTTGAACGGATGAACTGAGTTAATTAGTCAAAAACTTGCTTGGACTGAAATGAGCTAATAAACAGGTCATAACTCTACTCGTCCAATTAGACAGGTTGAGTAAAATTTGGACGAGTTAAAATGGGCTAAGTTAATCTGTCCAAAAATTACTTAGGGCTAAAATGAGATAACAAAAGGTTCATATCCAATTGGTCGATCCAAACCTAAGCGGGTTGGGTGAGTTGTGTATTCATGAGTGGATTTGCCACCCCTAAATAATTTTATTTTATATGACGATATTTGATTAATTATTTTTTTTAACAGGAGGAACAAGAGGATATAGTAAAGAGAAGAGCATCTTCAAATGTTGGACTTAATTTTGATGAGATTAGACAAATGACGTTTGTTAGTAAGGTAAGACAATATTATGATGTTTCCACATTAAAAGTGGTTACTTTCAATAAATTATTCTATTAGATACAGAGTAATAACAAAGAAATTGAAACTTGTCGATCTAAAATATGTTATGTTATATAATATTTATGTGACAAGTAACTCCTTTTAAAAAGGGACCATTCTTTTTGGCATACTCAAATGAAAAGCAAATCTCCTTAAAATGCTAGATTTAAAATACAAATATATTACCAACTAACATTTTTATAACAATTTTTCTCTATAATAATATTTTAATATAGCAACTAAAAAAATAATATTTTTCATATTATGATATATTATATACTTTCTATAATAGTATTTTGTTATAGTAATTAAAAATATTCAGATAAATAATACCGTTATAAAAAAAGTCATTTATACAATAATTTATAAAAAAAGAAGATGAAGTGATAATATAAAAATTGGACTAACATGTATTATTATTTATTAATGTTATCTCTTTTAATATTGACAGGTAATTAATGAAACGTTACGTATTGCTACTGATCAGACGGTATTCCTTAGAGACACAAGTACTACTTTTAACATAAATGGTTGGTGCTTTGCCTTATTTTTTTTAATACTTATATATTTTTTTTCGAAAAACGAAATGTGACAGATATTTTGAGACGAAGAAAATCTAAAAATTCATTCACTTATCTCTTGTATGTGTAGGGTACACCATACCCAAAGGGTGGAAGTTTTTTGCAGTTGTATGGAATATTCATATGAATCCTGATGTTTATGTTCAGCCTAAGGAATTTAATCCTTCAAGATGGGATGTAAGTGATATGCATCTTAATTAATTGTGTTTAAGAAAATTTCTTTCACTCATTTTTTTTATAATCGAGAAATTTTTGAGGGTTAATAATGTATGATTCAAAATATGTTAGGTAATAAGTTGTGTTTGCCTTTTACCACTTTGAATATTAGGTATTTTATTTGCAATAGGGTTGAAAATATAATTTGTTCAATGTCTTATTTATTAATTCAATCAATTTTGACTCATCTAAAAATAGTGCTAGGATAATAATAATATCGAAAATGTGCGGAAGAAAAAGAAATCGCTTAACAACCTTTTAACATTCTTCAATCCTAATTTTGAACTTCTGTATGTTCTCCTATTTAGAGTCATATCCTCGATGAGTTAAAGATGAATCATGTCATATCTAGCTAATCAACTATTTCCAAATCTTCCTCGATCCATCTCTACCTCTCCTTAAACACCACTGTCAATCTTTTGTACCTTAGGAGTAGAAGATAGAATATTAGTTTCTTCACAATTCCCAACGGGTACGTAGCTAAAAAAATATATTATCATTAGGACAATGCATGTGGTCCTCCTTTTCAGATTTTTGAACCATCTCAATTTCACTTTTTACGTTACGAAAATTACTCCCACATTACTTATTACTTAATTAATGATCAAGTGAAATTTTTACAGGATATTGAAACAAAGCCAGGCATTTTTCTTCCTTTTTCAATGGGCCCCAAATCATGCCCAGGATCCAATTTGGCCAAGCTTCAAATTTCAGTAATTCTTCATTACTATCTTCTTCACTACAGGTAATTAAATAGCTTCATACTTATAATATGAAAAAAATTCACTAATTATATTTTGAATATTTAATTTGTTTTTATTTTCTTACCAAATATTTTCAAAGGGACTAAAATATAAGAATTTATTGTGAAATTTATACCAAAAAATAAGTATTTCGACCGTTATACTTATGATTTTATCGTATGAATTGAGATGGATGGAATATATAAAATAAAGAAAAGAAATATAAATTACTGATTAAATCATATTTAAATTTAATTAAACGATATATTTAATATGCATGCAGGGTTGAGCAAATTAATCCAGAGGCTAGATGTTATCCTCCTGAAAATTGTCTTGTGAAATTCAAGAAGCTCTCACTCTCTAGTGATGGTAATTAATTTTAATCATTGTGTTACAAATAAATAATTCATGTTGGTAATCTTGAAAACAATAAGTGTATTGAATAATTATTAAATTGGTTGTTTTTGCCGAACGTTTCAAATTTTATTGAATACAGAGTTACTTTTGTTAGAAAATGTTATATCTTCTAATTTATTTTTTAAATAAAAAATATATTGCATTCCCTTACTGAAAAAATCCTAGATTCGTTACTATTTAATTGATAATCAAACAAACCCTAAATTATTTGAATTTGATATTATATAAATTATTTCATTAAAAATATGTCATATTTTGGACGGGAGGGAGCACAGAACACCACTTCATTAAATTTTGTCTGACTTGAATCTTTGGTAATCACAATATATTTTATTTTTTGAATTTAATATTAGTTGTTTATTTTTATTTTTTATTTTTTTACATATTATTGTATTCCATTTGTTCCTTCGATGTAAAAGAGGCTCTTTATTAAATTTGATAGCAGAAGTTATATTAATTGTCATATTATTAAAAATAATTATTTTATTGTATTTAAGTCTTATTTAAAAAAAAAACAGTACACTTTTCTCTAGAAGGAGAAATTATTACTATAATAACATTTTACACTCTGCCCTATATTTGAACTATTCTGACATATTTTTAAATTGAATTTGGAGAAGCTAAATCTTTTTCAAATCATTATAAAATAAAGTGCTCTTCATTTTTAAATTTATATAATATGATGTATTACCGTGTATACATCAATCCGAGGCGATAGTTTATATCGTGATATTCAACATTCGATTAAAAAAATTTAATCGTAACTTTCTATTTTAAAATATTAAATATTATAATTTAAATTTTTTAATTCCCAAGCTTTGAGTAATAGCATATCAATTGGGATATTGTTTATTTACTAATTACTACTCCATCTAATAAGAGGGAGTTATATATTTCAAAGAAGATAGCGGGTCAACATGTCTAATTATGTATTTCAAGGAAATACATAATTTTTCTATATATATTCTTATGCACTTAAAATAATGTTAGCATGAAAAAGTGAAACTTGATAATTTTATAATCTATATATCATTTGCTTATTTGAATTCCTTTCTTTCTTTCACGTGTCCTCATTTATTTTATTTCGATATTAGCAAGGATTCGTTATGAGGTATTTATTAGATATTAATTATTTTTATTTTATATAAAATAATATATAATTTTTTTAAATACTTTATACGAGTATTAGTTATTTAGGTTTTTAAATTACAAATTAAATATTGTATTAATTTTATATATGAATAATTTATTTCCTAATCAGCTATCAAATGTGGTATTGTTTATGCAGAACTTTAATACATATTAATTTATTTTAAAAAAAATTAATTTTTTATATTAGAAAATTATATGGAAATTATTATAAGTTTCAATCATTTGTATGACTATAATAAATAGAGAATTTAGCGGCAATAATATACTTGTAGCTATATTATATTTAGTGGTAATAATAAATATGTATATTCGTAACAAACACTCTAAATAAATGTCGGTAAAAGCCTTTAGCGATTCTGAATACAATAGAATTGACTCAATTAAAGAAAAATTTATTGCCATTAAATATCTCTTTTATTGTAGTGTATGATGTAAAATTTTGATCAACGTGTATATGATTTGACTCTCAAAAAGCAAAATGTAACGATTAAAAATGAATAGATAGAATATTAATATGTTTTTGTTTTTAGTTCATGATTTAAATTGCGATCATTTGGTTGTTGGTTAAAAATTGTAATTACTGAAACTTGAATTTTACAGACGTTGTTTTAGAATTTTTTTCATCATTCTGGTAGTAATTAATTTAATAATTGATAGAAAGACCTAAATTTTTGTAAGTTACTTAATTTAATTTACCTTTATAAATTAGTAAAATTGATTCTTGAGAATCGAATCATCACAATTACTTTACTTGTCACATTTTGATTTGGCATACCATTAAGAAAATGATTATTGATATATGTATTTTACCAAACTATCTACTTAACATATTTAAGAAAATATCTTTTATTTTTTATTAGAGATTATAAAATATTTTTTGACCGGAAACCAACCTCAATAATTGATCTAGGACATGATCCTGGCACACGAACTAGAACATAACCCCGATGACAGATTTGAAATCCGACCCTAAGATCTGACCAAGACTTGACCCCCGACTTTCGACTCGAGACCCGACATTCAAATTGGGACCGAATATCTGATCTAGGACCTGACACCGACGCTCGTACTTGAACACGATCCATCAATCCGGATTTCGACTACAACACTTGAATCAAGATCCAACCCCGACAACGGACAATCGATGCAAGACCCAAGATTCGACTTTCAAATCGAAATTTCGATCCCAACTTTTGAATCGGAATCCAACCACGCCCTACTCGGAACCTAACTTTCAAACTGAAATTTATTTATTTTTTTAAAAAATAAAATATTAAATATATTTTGTGTGTGTAGGGGGGGGGGGGTGGTAGGGGGTAAGAAAATAAAAAATTAAAATTTGAAAAATAAATTCAAAAACAAACTTTTAATTCTTTTTTTGGGGTAGGGGGTCAGGGTGGGGTAAAAAAAAATTAAAATTTGAAAATATTTTTAAAAAACAAATTTTTAGTTTTTTTTAGGGAGGGGCGTTGGTGGGGTGAGGGGACGGGGGTAGGAGTGTTGTTAAAAAAATAAAAATTTGCAATTAAAAATATTTTTTAAAAATAAATTTTAAATTATTATTTTTGGGGGAGGGGGTGGAGATGGTTGGGGGTCGGGGGTAACGGGTAGAGTGGGGTAAAAATATAAAAATACTGAAAATAATTTTTAAAAACAACTTTAAATTATTTTTATTTGGGGGGGGGGGTGAAGGGGGGTGCGGGGGCTGGTAGAGGATTGAGGTAGTTGTGTATTAAAGAGATGAAATTTGTTTTTTTTTTTTTTTTGTGGAAGGGCCAGGTAGGGGTAGTCAAGGGTTGGGCGGGTAAAAAAAATCAATAATTTTAAAATTTAAATTATTTTTAAAATTAAAGTTTTAAGTTTTTTTTTTTTTTTTGATTGGGGGGTGGGGGGGAGAGGCTGGTTTGGAGGTGGGGGTCGGGATATTTTCTCATTATTAACAAATTAAGAAAAGATAAAAGTAATTTCCTATAATATCTTTAGTTTATGAGTTAATATCTTTAGAAAATATAATGAGTAAATATATTTGAAATTCTATCAATTAATAAAAATAAATCAATAGAAAATATAGTGAGTAAACATATTTGAAATTCTATCAATTAATAAAAATAAATCAATAAATTCACTATACAATTTCTTTTAATAGGTATGTCAAATTAAAATTTAACAAGTAAATTCGAAAAAAGGAAATATTATATTTGGAGTATTTTGTTAAAAGATGAATAATGAATAAATTTTAATGAAAAAGAGGCACAACATGAAATTTCGCGCCTAACTCGGTAACCACATTACATTTACTTCCCATGTCCCATGGGTTTTTGACTCATGGAATTTAAATATGAAATATATAGTGCATAATACATTCTCTTTTTTATTCGTAAAAAAATAATTATATGAATAAAATATTTTATATTGATAAAAATTAAATAAATTATTAATATAGTTAAAAGCTAAAGATTAAAGTATTTCTATCCTAAAATAAATTTATTTTTTAAAAAAAAAATTTAAAATATTTTCTCACTCCACCCCACCGCCTCATCCCCACCCCCGACAAACCCCCCATCCTTTATTATTTTAAATTTCTTTTATAAAATATTTTTAAAATAATCAGACCTCACCCCCCCTCTCCCACTCCTTCGTAATTTCTTTTGATATTATTTTTTGTTTTGTGTTAGATATGTACATATATCTTTAGGAAAATAATTTTCCCTACTTGCTTACCGAATATAATAGAAAAAAATTATTTTTAAAAGTCTTGCATAAAAAAAAATTAAAACAATATCTAAATTATTATTTGAAAGGATTGTGTGGGGTGGGGGGGATGAAGTAAGAAATTTTTAAAATAATTTTTGTGAAAGAATTTTTAAAAAAAAATTCAAAAATTGGGGCGGGGGGAGTACAGTGAGAGGAAGTGGTGGAGTACGGTGAGAAAAAGATTTTACATTTTATTTTATATTTTTTTTTTATGAAGTAAGAAACTTTTAAAATAAAGTGAGAGGAAGTGATGGAGTAAGGTGAGAAAAAGATTTTACATTTTATTTTATAATTTCTTTTTTTTTGAGGGGGGGGGGGGGGGTGGAGGATACTAATTCCTTAATCTTTAACTTTAACTAATACTAATAATTTATTTAATTTTTTTCAATGTGAAATGTTTGTCCATGTGGAGTGTGATGTGATAATTTTTTTTAAATAAAAG
>JAJONR010011027.1:0-18587 GCA_029582245.1 Solanum etuberosum | reverse complement strand
TGCTGTTTTAATTTTACAACATGCTAAGTTTTTTATTAATACTTTTTCCATTCTTATTTCTTCTTTATGTTTTTCACATAATTCTATAAACCATTTTTGTAAAAAGCTTATTCTAGCTCCTAGAGTATCTGTTAATCCTATTGAGTTTCTTTTTATTATGACTTTTTTACTTTCATAATTTATACTTAGTTGTTGGTTTTCTAGGGTGTATGGTTTAACTCCTTCTAACCATTTTAGTCCTAATATTATGTTCTTATTTCCTTGGTAAATTTTAAATTGTATATTGATTGATATTCCACCAATAATTAATTCTTTTTCTGTTATTTCTTTGATATTCTGTAATTCTCTAGGTAATTCCATATTAACCTTTTCGGTAGTTATCCTTTCGGTTTCTTTTACTAATGTTTCTGTAATGTAATTATCTTCTTGTCCTGTGTCTATTAATATTAGATAATTTCTTTGATCCATTACTCCTGTTATATAGTAACTACATGGCATGCCAATCAAAATCAAGGAAAAAACTATAACTGGATGCAGATGCAATGGCAATAAAAAGGCTCATAGTTGTCTGTGAAGAGGCAGAAGAAGAAGTAGGACTATATTTAGATAGTAACCTACCGCTAATAATTTCAAAGAGTGCAGTGGCACCACTCGATCGTCATGATCTGCTGTCAATAGCATAGTGGGCGGATATTGAGATTCTTGATTGGGAGATTGTTCCCATGGCCTTCTGACATTATGCAGTGGTGAATACCTGAACACATTTGAACAAGGAGATTTGAGTGAGAATGACAAGCCAAGTAAATTTTATGTCGCAGATGGAAAAAGATAAGAAAATGTTAGCTCAAATGCCTTAGTCAACAGAACATTGAGTGGCATTAGACACAGACACAGAAAGAGGAAGAAAGAAAAGGGGTGGAAGCAAGAAGGAGAAGCATCAAATGTATGATTGACAAGATAGACTGGCACAGTTGCTCAAGTTCTCTTTATCTCATTCTCTTGTACACAAAATATTGCAAATGGGGCTTCGTCCAAAAGCAATCTATCACCATACTGCTAGTTCTTTTCACCCTAGGAACTGCTGTCATATTTTTTTTTCCACTTTTCCCTTACATGCATGAATTGAAAAGCATACCAACAGTATGATGCTGGATGTTCCAATTAGAGTTCGAAAAACGTACTTGATTAGCCACTGAAACTCTTCCTCCTTCTCTGAGCAGCCATAATCAGAGGTCCAGGCATGACCTAATGAGGAAGAGAATATATTTTGTAAAGAGCAAAAGCAATATGTAACACTAAAGGTGAGAACTCAGTCTACTATACACTACCTATGGTGAACTTGTGAAACCTAAGCATATCCATAACACCAACATGTGCAAGAGCACAGCCAAAGAGATCAGGTCTCTGCAATTTATGAAGCTACCACGGTCAATCACTGATTTATCAACACCAGAATTCAGCTGAAGTAAGATATTTATATTGAAGAATCAGTTTAAGTACCTGATTGATACAGGCTCCAACAAGAAGCCCACCATTGCTTCCACCTTCGATGCACAACTTTTTGGGCCGCGTGTAACCAGCTTCCACAAGATACTCAGCAGCAGAAATGAAGTCGTCAAAGCAATTTTGCTTTTTGGAAAGGGAGCCAGCTTTATGCCAATCTTCTCCATATTCCCCACCACCACGGATATTTGCAATGCAGAATACAACACCTAAATGCTTCGCAATCACTACACGACCAACAGAGAAGTACGGAGTAATACTAATATTAAATCCTCCATATCCATATAATAAACAAGGGTGTGATCCATCCAAGGAAATATCCTTTCCAGCCACAATGAACATAGGGATCTTGACACCGTCCTTACTGGGCACAAAAACCTGCAAAAGGAGACCCCCGCCCCAAAACAAAAGGAGACAACGGACAATAGCAGTTTTAGAAATACACTGGAGAAGAAAAAAATCCTTGTTACTTTAATAATGTTTACATGGATTTTGCTGTGATGTTCATTGAGTGAGAAGCAAAATGAAAATAAAAGCAATCTGTTTTCTTTTATTTTCTTTTTTGGATAGATAATAGAAGCAATCTGTGAACTTGTTTTCACTAAATGGCATTTGCCTCTGTGCACTGCAGAGTAAGTACTTATAACCAAAAGTAGAGGAATCCATAAGTCCACTGCTATGCCCATTAAAATTTCTTGTCTCAAATGGATGACATGTTCACCCAGTTATATAATAAGTATTTTACCGTTCACAGATTTGGAAAAAGTTCAGGTATATGTTTTCTGCCAAGAAGATCAAAGGGTAGCTAATTACGCCAAGTGAATTGAAGTTTGGAAAAGAGATGCAGGAAGGTATGGTTCAAAATCAATTAACTTTTAAACAAAATGAAAATATCAAATTTCAGAACTAATAATCCTGTAATTTAGTTTAGACGCAGGATCCAAATGAGTGTACATGAAAGTATAAATTTCCTACTTTAGTTTAGACATTTCAGGTTAAACTAATTTCGAAAAATGGGTTGATTCAATGGGAAAAATCATGAACAAAATTTTCTTTTATAAAACGGATCAGAGGTCTCCACTATGGCCAGGACTAAATGTTGATAGAAGAAAAGATCATAAAAACACAAGTTCAAGGATTATAAAAAAAACACAAGCATAATTGTGACAAAAAATCTTCATTCACCTGATTAACTTGAAAATCAGTATGATCAAAGCCGGGGACAACAGTTTCTCGAAATACTTTCAGATTTGGAACCTCTTCTTTGAGATTACACTCATATATAATTCCAGGGATTAGGAAGTTTGTAAATCCAATGAAAATAGTGTCGTCTTTGCGGCGAGCAGAAATTCCAGACACTGAGCCAATATCAATGGGTAAATGATGAAGCAGTGCTCCTGCTTTCAGATCTCTCAATTGCAAAACATTTTTCACGTCACTCAGATAACTCACAACAAGTTGATTGTTATTGACAGCAACAGCTGATTCAAGCACATCCTTTTCATTCTCTTGGATGATATCAGACCAAGAATCAGGCTCTTTCAGATCTACTCTGACTAACTTATACTTGGGAGCATCCTTATTGGTCCGAAAAGTGAAAGCAGTGCCATCATTTGCAACATACTCATAAGAGGCGACAAAGTTATCAACAAGCTTGATAAAGGGTAGCAATTCATTTCTCCCCTTACAACCTTCAACCCCATCAGGAAGTGCAGATAAATCACAGTAATAAACTTGGTTGACCGGATCACAGTTCTCATAAGTATACAGGAGAACATACTGCAAGGGGATATAGGAAATATAAACATAGTCAGTAAACAATATTTTTTGGGAAGTTAAGACTCTATACAAGATGAACGTTATTTTATTTTATTTTGGATTGGGCAAGGTAAAACCTAAGTAAAACCTGCAAACAACAAGAACTTCATAAATGAAAAGAAGACAAAAAGTAAAACCTAAAAAGGGAGCTGCCTTTGAAGAGCTTCTAAGCATCCCCGAACTAAATTCTATCAATTTACAAAGCCTCACTTAAATTCCAATTTACAATCACTAATATGGGAGGAAGATTATCAACATTTTCAACCAAGTGCTCCTAGTGTCGCAATAATCCTGACAAAAAGCCTTTAAGAAAGTAGTACTTTGACTACTAATAGTCTATCATATAGCTGCCCTCTTAGAACCTTCTCAGGAAGTTCTCTCTGTCTTTCTTCTTATAAGTACCATCTTGCTTTACCAGAGTCCACACCTTAGCGGCATACAGTAAAATTTCATTAAATGGCAAGTAGGACACCATATACTCTAGGCAAAGAAACAAGATGACTAGTCACCCCAGACACTTTCAAGAAGCACATTACATCCATGCGAGTGATACTTATCAATGTATACCTGTTCCAGGTAGTTTTTATTTTTTAATGCAGAAAAGGGTCAAAATGCCCTTAAACTATGTGAAATTGAACAAAAATACCCTCAATTAATAGTTTGTCTAAAAATGTCTATGCCTTCAATAGTTCAGTCCAAAAATGCCCTTATTGTTACTTAATCGGTCAAAAATGCCTTTTTTCAAATAACTTTTTTTTCTTTTTAAACACATTCGTTTCCTATTAATAATTTTTTTATTAGCAAATTTTTATCCTACTTCAATCCAAAAAATTCTTAAAAGAAAAATCCTATTTTATGATGAATTTTGTTTTATCATTATCAAAATGAAATTAATGATTGAGTCACCTATGATCTTCTAAATACGACCTATATTATCAGTTAAAAAGGTAGGTACATGATATTATTCTATTTTAATTGATAAAATGAGATTAGGAAGAAAACCAATTATTTTCTACATTTTTACCAGTTAAAGTGATTTTAAAAGAAAGAAAACAAGAATAGGGTTATTCAAAAGTACTATTTTTATCAGTTAAAAGATGTGTTTTTTTAATCAAAAGGGCATTGTTGACCCATTTAGTAACAACAGCGGCCTTTTTGGACCAAACTTTTAGTGGTAGGGGCATTTTTGGACCAAACTATTAATGGTAAGGGCATTTTAAGACCAAACTATTAACTGATGACATTTTTGTTCAATTTCACATTGTTTAAGGGCATTTTAGACTAAACTATGAATGGAGGACTATTGACGGTTTTTAATGTATCTATATCTTTCCAAGACCCACATCTATTTTACCAGGGTTTTGGAATAAACAAAATATTGATATTACTTTGGAATTTGGAGGTTCCACAATTCTCAGACCACAATAATTATGCAACAGATTAGGAGAGTCTGCATTAAACCTTTCCATCTTCTGTAACTGAAGCTGAACGCGTACACTTCGGATTTTCAGGATCTTTCCAGCACAAGATATCATCGGACTGATCAGTACCCAAGCGGTGATAATAGACTTCATGGTATAAATTGGAATGTGTCTCTGTCCCAGCATCCAAACTTTCTCCATCTCTATGAAGCAAGAAACGCTCCAAAAATTAGAACCATAGAAAAATTACGAAAGCCTCTTTAACTAGAAAAAACGGACATATTTTTCAGAAATATATGTCATACCTTTACTATGACATATTTATACCTTTAGTATGAAAGAGATTTAAGGTTCTGTTTGTATATTTATACCTTTGCAATTATAGCATACCAGCAGATAGTAGCACAATATGTATTACAACAAACCTACGGAGCTTATTGGAGAATTATCCAGCAGATAACATTACATCGGATAGGATTATATAGGTGATATCACGTGACCTAAAATTGCACTCAATTGGTATAGATCATCCACCAGACACATACAGAAAGTCACGATCGTCAAATCATACTTGAATATGAAACAGATTTCTAATGAAAATATAGCTTTCAATACTCACTTGGGTGCGGGATAACGGCTGTAGAAAAAACCTTTGCTATCATGGGTCCAGCTAGCATCAGAAAACTTAACCTGTGAGGAAACAGTTACATTCGAAATAAAGAACTGCATGCACTCAACTATGTCCACCATAATCAAAATTTATCATCTTTCCAAAAACATACCCACGACAATACATCAGGCTCGACGCTCTTATCAACAACCTGCATAATTTTGATAGTCACCCAATCACTACCGCTCAAACTAATGCCATATGCCAAAAACATAGCATCCTCGCTAATGGAACAAATACTCAGTGCAACTGTCCCGTCCTCACTAAGTGTGTTTGGATCAAGCAAGACCTCTGGCTCTCCATCCAAGCTATCCTAAAACACCAAACAATAAGACATAATCAATCAACTTATGCCTCAATTCCAGATCAGTTGGAGTTGGCTAAACCAATCATCTATATCATTTCCTCTATTTCAATAGAATAGAAACGACCAAAAGGGGCTAGAGGGGATAAAAATTAAATGTCTGCAGACCTGCACATAAAGGACTTTTTGGGGTTGCAGTCCTGTATTGTGGAAGTAAAAGTACTTATCTCCTGCCCTAAAAGGAGCTTCATACTTAGGAAAATCATACAACTCCGTGATATTTTCCCTTAGCTTTTCTCTTGTCTCACAAGTCTTGAGAACTGAGTCCGTTAGATTCACCTGTTTTTCCACAAACTCCTTGGTCTCCTTGGAGTCGGGATCCTCAAGCCTAATCAAAAGGTTCAATGGACAAAACAAATCAAAATTTACCAAAGCAAAACAATAACAGTAACAACAGCCTCTGCCACAGTCCCAAGTTAGTTGGGTAGGCTTTTTAAATCCTCCATTCCACTATATCAAGATCCATGTGAAAAGTTTAGAAAAGAAAACTCGCTAATGACGAGCAACTATGCGTTAATCTAAACTAGTTGGAGTTTATATATGAATGTTGTGCTATATTCGTACCCAAGTCAAGAAATTAGCAAAAGAATAGTGTGATATGTTTGCAGTGGAAGAGAGAAGAGCATATAAAGTATTTAGAGCATGCTAATTGAGTTAAATCTTGTAAAATTGTACCATCGATAAGGATCAGGAATGTTAACTCCATGATAGTTATCTGTAACAGATTCATCACGGCGAGCAATTGGGTAGGGCAGAGGGTCGTCGAGGGGCGATAGGTATCCCATTACAGAGTAGAGCGGACAGGGAAGAAGATGTGAAACCAAAGGACGGTTGTTGGAGTGTTGGACTAAAATACAATGTTCTTTCTTGTGGCGACTACTAGTGTATTGTCTATTATAATAAGATGGAAGAACGATGGAAGCAAGGCAAATAAGAGATTTGGGGAAATTAGGAGACGAGAGAATGCCGCGATGGCCACGCAATGGCAACATTGTGTGACCACCCAAAATACGACGAACTTGACCCTTGCTTGCTTGGCCTGACCACCCAAAATAATGTCTAGATAGGGCTAAAACTCTTGCCATTCTGTGAGTTTTTTGACCAAAAATATTTTTAAACTATACCCCTAATTTAAATTACATCTCTAATTTATTCTTCTTAACAAATAACATCCTTCAAATATTTTAAACTTAACAATTTCCATCCTTTTGTTAAAATTTGACAAAAAATTAACAGAATTCATACAAAAATATGTGTAATTCATACTATTCTCTGCAAAACTACTTAAATCACCAAACAATAAAAAAATCTCTTCATTTCCTGATACATCTAAAATATTATTGTGAATTCTTTTTGGCAATAACACTTGCCATTATGCAGACCCTTTTATTATCAACTTTATTTTAATTTATTTTTCATTTGATTTGATATTAAAAAATTATCAATTGAAATATTTTTTCTCATTGAATCTGCAAGAAATGGTAGCGACCTGAGACTTTTACTTTAATAATGGAGAACAAAACTCGAGTGTCATTTATGAAATTCAGAATCTTGATCACTTCAAATATCAAATTGCTCCAAAAAATTATCAAATTGCCACAGAAAATTATTTATCTAATTACATTTTAACTTTACAGAAGGTGAAGATGATGTGAAATTAAGCTCCAGCTTCGTTAAGTTGGTAAAGGAGAAGAAGAGCAGATCACGTCTCTTTGCAACACCATCCTAACTTTATTTCTTTTCAGCAAATAAGGATCTCAAAAAATTTAATTATTTTTTTTGGAGAGGGAGCTTTTTCCAACGGATAATGACATTATGTAAAAAAAAGTTTTACTAAGAGTAGTGTGACCTACACATGTTTTGTGTAAAATCCATTAATTATTTGATAAAATTTTTAACAAAATTATAAAAGTGGTTAAGTTTTAAATACTTGATGGATGTTTTCTATTAACAAGGATAATTTAAGGATGTAGTTTAAGTTGAGGATATAGTTTAGAGATGCTTTTGGTTAAAAACTCTCATTTTGTCCATACTTCTCGCCTTCAAAGTAAGGCGTGGGTTCACAAATAATCCTCCCCTTACAACCTAACAAAATAAAGAAAGTTAGGATTATTTGGAATACTATCTACTTTCAAAACTTACGGTCTATTTAGAAAGTCATATGCTAATTGGAATTGGTGTAATTATGTTATTCTATTTGTTTGGCACAATGTAATTACAAATGTATTGTTTGGATATACAATTGCAATTATAAGATTATATTAAAATTTAAAAATAAAAGTTAATTATTCAAAATTTATATTAAATAAATAAGAAACTTTAAAAATGATATTAAATTAAATATTTAAGATATATATTGTCTTTTGAAAATATATTAATTAATAAGCATATGTTCTTAACTAATATTATGAAAAATAATTGATTTATGTTTTTCAAATTAATATATTTCAATTGAATTAATCATAAAAACTAAAAGTACAAGATTTCTATGAACATCATGAGATGCATGTTTTGACAAAAAGATTAATATATTATAAATAAAATGTTGTAAATATTAAAATATTTGGCAAAAGATAATTCATCAAGTCTAACTAAAAAATAAATGACTTGCAATGTGAAGTCTCAAGTCAATGCTACTAACAAATGAAATTGAAAAATATAACATAAGTTCTAAATTCAAAAGAAATTAGTCTTATGTGAAATTTCAACATCACATTCATAAATAAGATTTAAAAGAAAAGGAAAACGTAAGTCTATAAACTTACTCAATAATGAATTGTACTTTAATTTAAATTAGAATACTATCAAAATTATGTCAATAAAAAAATAAGCATGACATAAAAATAGATAATACGAAAAATCGCATTGTAGCACATGAAGTAAAGGTTAAGAATGAGAAGTAAATGAAATATTAAAAATAAAAAGTTAAAAAAAAAACTTGTAGAAAATTTTAGAATAATAAAAATAAAAAAGAATTTGAAATAATAGAAATAAAAAAATAAATTAAAACGAAAAATAAAAATAGAAACAAAAAAAAATTAAAAGTAATCAGTTTGTAATTACATCATGTACTTATCAACAATTCATAGCCCCTCTCTAGAAATTGGAGAGTGTAATTTACTCCTGCCAATCACACTCAATTATCTATTGACCAAGTAATTACCTGGCCAACCAAACAAGTCAGACAGTGTAATTGAACCCAATTACATCAAATTCAATTACTAGGGTGATTTTCCAAACTTGCCTTAATGTAGTGCATAGCCACTTACTTTCTTTTTCATTTATTTTCTAGGATTAGGATTTTAAAAAAAAAATGGGGTAGGATTGTGTGGTCATGGGCCTCTTTAATATATTAAAATTTTAGGGATAAAATATAAGTTTATAAAAATGCAACAAAATCTCTTTTGTTGTAAATATATTTATGTGGATGTCCATAACTTCAAAGTGTAGTTACACCATAATGTATAGTAATTTTCACCCCTCTATAATCTTTCCCTTTGATATTCCTCCATAACTTACATGGTTAATCTCTCCATAACTTTCATGGTTAATGTTAGGGGTGTACATGACCGGGTTGGTTCGGGTTTTTTAAATATCAAACTAAACCATTTGTGTCGGAATTTTTAAATTTATAAACCAAACCAATAAAACTCGGATTTTTCAACCTCGGGTTTTTTCGGATTTTTTTGGGTTTTTCGGATTTTTGGATTTTTCCGGTAAAGTATTCATACAAACATATAATTTACTTGTACTTCAAATATTTCTTTAGTCCTACCAAAATACATAACACAAAATATGATATGATTAATGACACTAAAATATCCAACAAAAAATAATAATGAAATAGCGTAAAACAAATATTGCAAATTAACAAATCATAATGAAAATGATCATAATTTAAAAGTACTAAATTATGCTAAAATAAGTTTTATAAGCATTAGTTACATGACTAAATACTAAAGGAAATTAAAATTAGATTATATATTTTAATTGTCTAAACCAACGTAAAAATAAAGAACAACTATTCAATATTATTGTCATTCTTAGTGTTGAATTGATCTTCTTTTGCATTAGTATTAATTTGATTTTGATTTAAGCTTTATTATAATTACCAACATCTATGGACTATAATCTTTATTGGACCATTTAGAATTCTAAGTTTCAAACTTGAAATAATATATTAAAAGATAAAAACTATGAAAAAGTATAAGAAATATTTAAAAATTATATCAAAGTAAATATTTTTATGTATAAAATAAAATTTTAAAATTATATATATAATGCCGGGTTGGTTTGGTCTCGGGTTGGTTTTTTTAGTTAAAACAAAACCAACCCAAATATAGTCAGGTTTTTTTTTTCAATACCAAACCAAGTCAAACCAAATCACTAGTCGGGTTTTTTTTTCCGGCTTGACTCGATTTGCGGTTTGGTTCGATTTTGTACACGCTTAGTTAATGTCATGTTCATGAGTAATCTTTTGTATTCCTCTATGTAATACTATAAATATAGGCATTAGAGTTCATATTGGATGCATTGAAGATCTAGTGCACATATTTGAATACTTGGAAGAACAAGAAAAGTTCTCATCTCTCATCTCCCTATTTCTATTGCTTTCATCTTCTATATTTCTTGTCTTATTTTACTTTAGTTTTATAATACGTTATCGATAGGAAGCTTACAAATTCTATTCGAATGTCAAAACTTTAGCACCACACTGAGAATTGGATCAGGTGAGGCAACAAGGTATAAGGTATATCTTGTATTCTTTATGTTATTGTTAATCGTGTATGGATATGATTAGATAAATTGGTAAGCAAAAACTGTTATTTCACTGTTAAATTTTTATTATTACTGCTGTGTTTGTTTTATATAAAAATTTCTTTGTAGGTCATAATTAAGATCAAATGGTGGCTTAGACGTTTTTATTACGGCATAAAATATTTTGCTCTTCATGTGAAATGACATTTAGTGCTTGAATTAGTTTGCTAAGAAAGCAACAAGCTGTATATGTTGATTGACTTATATTTGTCCACAAAGCTTTTATTATGGATAAATGTTTAAATTTACGATTTTATTGTGACTATCTATTTTATTTATATTAAATTAGCTAAGATTTGTTTCTCTAAGGCAGATTACCAGAGTTGTTCTCAAAATTATTTCATGTCTTATTGAATTTTAATTCACTTCTACATACTTTGGTCTATAATTTTATTGGTTGAGTGGAAACAGAGTGAATTCAATTTTCACTGCACCAGGAGGATAAGATATCTGGTCATAAATATTGGTGCAATATGATAATAAGATACTGTGTTTGAGTTCCATCCAATTATGGCCTAAAATACCTTCTTATGGGTAAGTAATCAGTGGTAGATTTGCACTTATTTGATATCTATTTAGCTCAATAATTAGTGTCTTCAGTGCTTAAATTTGTCCTATTATGATGATATGTTGATGATTTGCACCTATAAAGGCCAATTGACAAGGAAATGACTGATCTTTGAAAGAATGTCCAAAAATACAAAAAGAAGTGCAAACTATACATTATTGATCGCCAAACAAGAAAGGCGGATCACCTAGTGAGCATGATCTCGCCCAAAATGATAGTGCACAACACTTGTGTCAATTGAGGCAGGTCGGCGAACTCCAAAAGAGAAGGTGATGCGCCGAATGAGAAAGGCGATCTTGCTGATCGTCGCCAAAAATGACAGTGCAAGGAGAAAAATTGTGTAACACCCGTACATTTCAACATGTATACAACTAAGTTAATATTGATAAAAGTATTTAAACTCCAGAATTAAGCTTGTAATTAAGTTTAAAGTTTAGAGTTGAGTGTTAAGTTTAAGTAAAAGGATTAGAATTTGGAAAATGGATAAAATAAGTGAAAAGTGAGGTGCTTGCTTGACTAAATTAAGCTAGTAGGTCACATGTAGATGCATCACCTACTTAGACTTTTTGACCAACTTAATAAGAGCAAGTAGCTGCATCACTACCTTAGGTAAATAGATTTAATAAGAAGAGGTAGATGTATCACCTAGTTTGACATTTCAGCAGCTTAAAAATGGCCAAAGTAGGTGGATCACCTGCTTAGCAATTTGTGGCCAAAACAAGAAGAGAAAAAGATGGGCGGTAAAGGATGATTTAAGCATATAAGACATGGTTGATTTTCTCTCATTAGTAGCATTCACATTTCTATTAAATCTCTCAAGATTTATCCTTTTTCCTCACAAATTCAAACAGCTACTTCAATTCCTCCAAGGGTTCTTGAAGAAATCCTCCTCTTTCCAAGCCAAGGTGAGTGAAATTACTCATCATTTTAGCTTACTTATTCCATGGGAGACTAGGGAATCATGTTGTTGATGTTTAAAAAAGTATAGGTCTACCCTTTTCTCCAAGATGGCTGCCCCTTGGTTATTAATAGACTTTTCTCTTTTTCTTTGGTTTAAGTTTGAAGGACAATTCAGGTCCTTGAAGAACTGCAAGTTGAAGGATAAATTTCCACAATTTTAGGTAAGGTTACTGCCCCATTTATGTCTCACTACATATATTAGATTGGGTGAGATTTCGCTATGTGTTTTACTACAAATTCACGAGACAATAATTGAAAGCCGTGAGTCCAAGTTATATTGATTATTTTAGAAAGGTTTGGGGTTGTCTATATGTGGTGAAGTTTGGAGAAGTATTTGGTGGATGGTTGGGATTATTAGTGGTAAAGGGCACAATTTTATTCCTATATATGGTATTTAAAGTGTTGTTTGTAATTGTGTGGCAGTTGGGTGTTGAAACACCATTTCTGAAAAGTTGTAAGGCTTTATGCCTGCTAGGTGTTCGACATAATGTCGTAGTGGTCCATTATTTGACCTATTGACTCGATTGTGACATAATATATATATATTTTCATAGATGATTATTTATAGGGTTGGCTAGCCTTAATAGTCATGATACTAGAGGATACTTGATTGTTCCTTGAGTTTGAATCTCCTTGGTGTAATGTTTTTGATGCTTACCATTGTACTAACCCTCATGCTATGAGGATATGTCTGTTGTTTGTATTTTACATGGTTTTGCAAGATTTGGATTCGAGGACGAATCATTTTCAAGAAGGAGAGAATGATGCAATTCAGATTGCACCAAGGCCTCTCACTCTAAGTCAAGCTGGGAACCCCAATGAATGCAAGGATTGCTCATGAATCTAGGGGTTCTTGAGCTTGTATTGATGGCGAGGAGAGGTTCCCATGCATGGAAGATTGCTTGGGGAAGTGCAGGGAAGAAGAAGGAAGCTGCCACTTTAGGCGAGCAGCAGGAGCCATTCGGCGACTCGCCCAATGGCTTGGGCGAGGACCCCAGCTCGCCTAAAGTTACAGAATGCTCCAAAGGAGGGGTCAACTCACCGAACCAATTGGCGACTCGCCGAGTCCCTTAGGAAAGCACGACCTAGCTCGCCTAAAGTTCTAGGAGCCTCTGAGAAGGGGGTCATCTTGCCAACTTCATTTGCGACTCGCCGAATCCATTCGGCGTGGGCGACTCAGCTCGCCCTTTATCCTATTTTGGGCCACTTTGGGCCTCTTTTGTAATAACTATAAATAGCTAGTTTAGGTTCTCATTTCAGTAGACTATTTTAAATATGTATGATTGATGAATTGGATCTCCTTTGAGAGACTTGAGAGCTTGGTGAAGCTTCTATTGAACTTTGTTTAGAAACGGGGGTTGCTTGTAGATTCAATTTCCTTGAGGTCTTCATAAGAGATTCGGTGCTTGATTCGAATTAATCGATTGAGGTCTTTAGGTTTAATATACCTTTAGGTTGCCTTTGATTTTCTTTTCTTGTGTCAATCTATTTATCTTGATTAGGTGCATGTTTAGGGATTGTAATTGGAGGTTTTAGGATTTAATACATCCTTTAGTTGCCACTTGTTCTCTCTCTTGTATCTCTTCTTCTATCCTTCTTTTATTTCCGCATTTTATCCGTAATTCGTAGTGAGAATTACATCATTTGGTATCACATTTTGGTGCTAAGTAGAGGAATAGTGAATTGCATAGAGTTTGAAAAGAATTAATTAGTAGATTTGATGAGATCTTAGTTGAGGATGTTGTTGAGGAGTCAACATGTTGAAACAAATGGGGATTGTTGATGGATTTTTTTGGAGGTTTGAGGATCTCAAGGCTTAAATGCTCATTAAAAATCCTTTCCTAAATGAAACTCACTTTCTATTTATCTTCATAGGTGCACTTAAGGAGGAGATAAGATTTGATGTTGAGTTGTGCACTTAAGGAGGAGATACGAGTTGTTGTTTTGTTTAAACCATCTACAATAAAGATGACAAAAAGGCTAGGATGGGGCTGCTCAAAAAAAGAGTTGAACAAACACTAAGTCTACTCAATCTTCATTTAGTGTATATTGTTTTTTTAACAAAGGGCCTATAATCTCTTTTTTTAAAAACCTTACATATAGACTTAATCCTAAAGTGTATGAGCATAGGAAGATCAATCATTTATTTGTAGGTGTGGGGAAAAGTAATGGACTAGGCCACATATGCAAGAAGAGGCAGTTGAATTACTTGATGGAAGAAATAGAGATTGATGTGGATGAAAGTGAACTAACACCAGCCCAAAATGGTATTGCGTCATCTGACTTAGTCATAGAAGGAGTGATGGAACAAAAGATTCAACAAATTGTATGTCTAAATGCTTTTTTGGGACCAAAATAATTGAAAAAAATTAAACTATATATATATTTTTTCATCTTAAATATATGTTTATTTGGTTAGTATATAATGTTTGAGGACCTTCCTCTACAACTTCAAGAACTCATTTCTTATTTTCTTAAGTTGGAATTCAAATTATGGTTATAAAAGATAAATAGCATTATGTTAATATTTGAAATTTTTTAATTAATAAATTCTTTTAGATTGGTTATTACTCTTTTTGGGGGCATTTTTTTTATTACAACCTATAGCTTAGTTTACCTTGAAATCACGTATTATTCCCCTCATCTTTCTCCTTCTTCTCCAGCCCCTTATTTCCCTCCTCCTCCAACCCCTCATCTTTCTCCTTCTCCAGCGAACCCCTCAACTTTCTCTTTCTCCGGTCAATCTCATCAGAGATAACTTCTCTGACGAACAAAACAACAATTAACAACCACCCCAACTTTCATTTTTTGTTCTCACCCGCACACAACCACCAAATAAACCAAATAACAACAAACAACACAATGATCAAATCAGAGACCACCAAATTTCAACAAGAAATTAGGTGATCCGATGAGCTCCTTAATAATCAACAATTTCCGATCTCTATTCCCCTCTCTTTTACGTTAATTTTTGTTTTATATTTCAATTTATAAGTATTAGAACCAAAAAAGATTGTAGTTTTCATATTTATTGCTTATGTAAAAATAGGAAAATGAAGTATGGTGGTTGTGGGTGGATTGTCTGGTAATTTGTTTTAGAATTGACTTGAGATACTGATAATTTGATGGTGGCGAATCACCGGAGAAGAAGAGGTGTACCTTTTACAGGTTGTATTATAATTGTATTAAAATTGTATCAAATATAGACGATAGTTATAATACAATTCGAATTCAATATTATACATTGTAATGAATTCTATTATTGCTATTTCAACAAATCTAATACATTTCTAACAACATAAAATTAATTTAGACTTGAGATACTGATTCATCAGAGAAGAAGACTGAAGCTCTAAAAAGTATATTAAAGTTGTATTAAAATTATATTAAATATCAACGATAGTTGTAATACAATTTGAGTTCGATATTATGCATTATTATGAATTCGATAGCTGTTATTCTAGAATAAATATAATACACTTCTAACAACAAAATTAATTTAGACTTGAGATACTGATAATCTGATGGTAGTCCAGCTATGGTAATTCATCGGATATGAAGGGTGAAACTCTAAAAACATTGTATTAAAGTTGTATTAAAATTATATTAAATATAAATGATAGCTGTAATACAAGTCGAATTCAATATTATACATTATTATGAATTCGATAGTTGTTATTCCGGAATAAATATAATATATTTCTAACAACATACAATTAATTTAAACTTGATATACTGATAATTTGATGATAGTCTGATGGTGGTGATTCACCGAAGAAGGGTGAAAGCTCTAAAAAAATTATATTAAATAAAAACGATAGTTGTAATACAATTCAAACTCAATTTTATACATTATTAAGAATTTGATAGTTGTTATTTCAGAACAAATATAATACATTTCAAACAACGTAAACTAATTTAAATAGTATCGAAGTATTTGAAATTCACATATAATACTTATACTACATTTGTATTAAAAATGTTATAGTTATATATTTCACCATGTATGTTGAAACATGTCTATAATATGTATAATATATTGAATTCAAATGTATTACAATTGTTATTTATTTTTTATCTTATTAACAATGTTAAAATATATTATTATATTAAAAATATATTAGTTATGTATATCAATGTGTATTGAGAAATGCTAATAATATGTATAATGTATTGAATTCAAAATGTATTACAAATATAATTTTTATTTATTTATTTTAGTAATGATGTCAAGAATCATATTTTCATTAAAAAAATGTTAATCTTCACCAAACTCATTAATTATTAAAATAATTGAAATTTAAAAAAAGAAAGAGAGAGAAAAAAAATGCCAGAAAAAAGAGAGAGAAAATGATGTTAGAAAACAGAAGGAGAGAGAGAGCGGAAGAAAAGAGAAGGACTTGGTAAGAAGAGTAGGTTAATATGTGAGAGTATAGATCATAATTCATAAATAAAATTATATACATATATTATTAATGTAAATGACCCTTAATATTTTTTAGATTAAGCAAGTTTAATTAGACAAGTCATGTCCCAACTTAATTTTTAGCTCAAACTAAATAGAGATGGCAATGGGGCGAGGCGAATGCGGGGCGGAACGGACTTAAGATTGTGTAGGGAGGGTGGATGCGGGGCGGGTTAAAGTGAGGATTTTTTAAAATTAATGCGGGGCGGGGCGGGTATATGTGATTTTATGTGGGTTCAAATTTAATTTTAACTTTTTACATGTTATAAGAGTGATAGAACATTATTTATTAAGATAATTTCTATAAATCTACTAAAATATTTAAGATAGTAAATGAAAATGGTTCAATACAAAATAATGCAATTTCTTACGTATTTCCAATTAACCTCTAAAAATAATTTTTTAAGTCACTATCCTATTAACTTAATATAACTTAATGAAAAAAATAATTTATTTTTAATATCAAACTTAACTAGAAAAAGAAGATATTAAAAATGTTATGCGGGACGGGTTGAAAATTAAAAAACTTGTTATGCGAGGCGAATTAAAAATTTTACGGGTTATGCTCAACCCGCCCCTTGCCCACCCCGCACCGCCCCATTGCATCTCCAGAAGTAAATTTGCTAGATGAGCCTATTTCAGTCTCTCGAATTTCAGCCCATTTGACACCCTTGGAAAAAACATTGAATTGCCGTCACATAATTATAAGCGAGAGCAGGATCGTCGATTCTAGATTGCCAAGTCTCTTAGTCTACATCCATAAGGTGAAATGATGACAGCTACAATTAGAGGTTTCAATGGAGCTCAATTATTTGCAAGAACCCACAAGAAGCTGGCAGAGCTTTAGCCATTGGGCCACATCCATCTATCCTAAACAGTAACCCTTTTCTTGTTCATTCTTCGAATGACGCTAGTGGAGACTAATTCCTTCTGGCTAATGAAGATACTACTCCAGTCTTTCCAGTGGATCCTTGTTGAACCCTGTGAATTGCGTGAAAGTAGGATACTCCAAATTCGGGGGTCAAAGAGTTTTAGAAAACGTTCTTGGTGGAAAAAAATGTGAATGAAGGATCCCACTGAATTGAATTGGGTCAATGAATCTAAGAAATGGTGAGAATTCTTGATCTCGCTAGACTTTATTTGTGACCTCTTATCATAAGATATGATATGATATGACATGACTGTAAAGCAACTTCTGTTCCTAGACTCAAAACACTGCAATTACATGTTACACAAAAAAAGGAAAGCTGAATATTCGCTTTGCAGATATAGGAACTGTACAAGTATGTAGATGAAAGTATGCTGGGACGAATATGGACTTTTGATCCTTTCTTAACCTTGAATTTCTAACTTCCATTTCTCCCAATTCGGCTGTCAAACATGAAGTTCTTGAATTGTAACATAGGTTACTGCACAAATGGTGACTTTATTTGTGACCTCTTATCATAAGATATGATATGATATGACATGACTGTAAAGCAACTTCTGTTCCTAGACTCAAAACACTGCAATTACATGTTACACAAAAAAAGGAAAGCTGAATATTCGCTTTGCAGATATAGGAACTGTACAAGTATGTAGATGAAAGTATGCTGGGACGAATATGGACTTTTGATCCTTTCTTAACCTTGAATTTCTAACTTCCATTTCTCCCAATTCGGCTGTCAAACATGAAGTTCTTGAATTGTAACATAGGTTACTGCACAAATGGTGACTTTATTTGTGACCTCTTATCATAAGATATGATATGATATGACATGACTGTAAAGCAACTTCTGTTCCTAGACTCAAAACACTGCAATTACATGTTACACAAAAAAAGGAAAGCTGAATATTCGCTTTGCAGATATAGGAACTGTACAAGTATGTAGATGAAAGTATGCTGGGACGAATATGGACTTTTGATCCTTTCTTAACCTTGAATTTCTAACTTCCATTTCTCCCAATTCGGCTGTCAAACATGAAGTTCTTGAATTGTAACATAGGTTACTGCACAAATG
>JAJONR010011026.1:0-24384 GCA_029582245.1 Solanum etuberosum | reverse complement strand
AATATCAAAAATAATGGTCCCACCTCGACCCAGCTCCTCCCCCCCCCCCCTCCACCCACCCCAAAAAAATAATTTTAAGTTTGTTTTTAAAAAATATTTTCTAATTCAAATTTTTATTTTTTCACCCCACCCCCCCTCAAAAAAATAATTTAAAGTTTGTTTTTAAAAAATATTTTCAATTTCCAATTTTTATTTTTTCATCCCCCAACCAGCCCCCCTCCCCAAAAAAAAAATTAAGTTTGTTTTTTAAAAATATTTTTTATTTTAATTTTTTTTTTTTTTTACCCCATCTCATCCCTACCCCCCCAACCCACGCCACCCCCACCACCCCACCCTCCCCCAAAAAAATTAAGTTTATTTTTAAACAAATATTTCAATTTCAATTCAAAAATCATTTTCTACTCTCTAGTAAAATTAAAAGATATTTTTTCAAAAATATTCTTTCTTCGTAAGATATTTATTTATGGATACTCAAAACTTATTAATACTAATTTCTCTTTCCTTTTAATTTTAGAATATTAAAATCTCCAACTCTTAGATTTTTCGTCTTTTTGTTTTTATTTTTTTGGTGGATTGATTGTTGCCGTCTTCAAGTTCTTTGCGGTTTGAAAATATTGAAAAAGACAAAATAGTTGAAAATGAGACGACAAGTGAAAATTTTGACACCATCAAAAAATGTGTTGAGAATTGAGATATATGGAATCATCTGTTCTACTCTTTTTTTTCTTTTCAAAAAAATAATTTTGAGATACCATTGTTCTAGATTCATGATAAGATTTTGCGTGAAAATGAGATCACAATTTTCTACCTATTCCCCTAATCTGTCCACATTTTTAGTATTCCATTCCTCAAATTTGTGTTTTTTCGTATTCAGCATTCATATTAAAATATGATTAAATATAAATTCACATTTTATATGATTTATTATTGCGCAAAGTGCATAAATCTCATACATTTGGGGGATAATTACAATTTATCGGAGAAGTTTTTTCAATTACAAAAGTCCCTTATTTTCTAACGCTAATATGTACATTCTTTTGTTGTCGGATACATCACAAACGATAAGATTTATTGCGTCGGATACATTCCTCTGTTGTCGGATACATCGGTCTCTACTCTGTTATCGAATATATTGGTCTACATATATATAGTCTTTCAGATTAATAATAGTGGGTGTATGTATCGGGTGCTAAAATATAATGAAATTTGTCATAGTTATATATCAAATACATAACTATGAACATAGTTCATAATGAGAGGAATATATCCGAGATTAGGTGAGAGAAGAAAAAAAAAATGGGAATTTTTATAGTTTTTAAAAATGATAAAAAAAAATAAAAAATTATGATCTTAAATTATTTATTTATGTAAATTTTTTCTTGAAATCTCAATCCACATCGCTAACTTCAACTTAGTCAATGTTAATGTACAAGATTTTCAAGTAACAATATCAATTGTCACGGACCATTTTTTCTTCACCGATTTTTTGTACATCACTCATCAACGACTTCTTCTTCCCTACTAACCAAAAAATACGATCAATTTTTTTAAAAAAATCGTCATTATTAAGATATCTTTAATTATATTTTAGATGATATGATAATCAAACCTTTTCAGTGAATAAGAGGAAATAAAATAAAATAAAAGGAAATTACAAAATGGTGAAAGCGAAAATTTAGACAGTATTATGTTAAAACTACTTGAATCAATTATTTAAAAAATATTGATAAAGTCATTAAATATTTATTAAATAAAAAAATATTTAAATATCTTTTAAACGAATTAAAAAATTCACCACGTAAATTAAAATAAATAAAAGATATTATTATTATATGAACGAATTTATCAAAAATAAGTTTTTTGACTCCACGAGATAAGAATAAGACCGCACGCACGTACATATCTTTCCATAAACTTATGGAGTGTTGTTATTATTGTTTGACCAAAATGGTGAATCAATTTATTTTTAGGATTAGTGAAATCATCTCCATCCCACCAAATACTCCATTATTTACTGTAACTTCTTCCTACAATAATCTCTCACTTTTTTTCTCTCTTTTTTTCAATTAGAAATCAAATCCTTTATAAATTCATATATCCAAAGAACACTTTCTATTAGTTCATGCTCTGTTTTGGCTCATTAGCCATGGCAGCAACAGTTGCAGAAACATTGAGCCCCATCAAAATCTACAATCCAAAACCAACGAAAGTTTGCTTTTCATATGCAGCCTACGCTAAAAATGTCATTCAACACCTCAAATCTTCCAATCTAATCGTTGAAAAAGGACTTTCCGATGTAGAATTCTCCACCATTGAATCTAATTTCAGCTTTACTTTCCCACCTGATCTCCGTTCTATTCTTCAAGAAGGTCTCCCCATTGGCCCTGGATTTCCCAATTGGCGATGCTCATCTCAACAGCAATTAGAGATCATCAAGAATTTGCCAATTTTAAGTTTGTGTAAACAAGTGAAGAAACGCAATTTTTGGGTTGAATTTTGGGGGAATAGACCAATTGATAATGATCAAGCTGTAGATACGGCAAATGGGTTCTTGAAAAAAACCCCTGTTCTCGTTCCGATTTATCAGCATTTTTATATTCCGTGTACGCCCTGTTTGGCTGGGAATCCTGTGTTTTACGTTCACGATGGAGAGATCAAATTATGGTGTTTTGATATCTCTGGGTTTTTTCAACAAGTAGAATTTCAGAGAAACGAGATGATTTTGAGAAGACCCAGTTTGTTTAACTTGCTGAATGCGCCGTCATGGGCGGCGACGGAAGCGAGGAAGATTGACTTCTGGACGGAAATGGCGGAGATGGGTCAAATGGCGGCGGAGGTAGGCGGTGTAAAGCACCGGCGGTGGTGGAGTGAGGATCTAGAAGGGTATTTAGAGGATGTGTTTTTGAGATTGACGGAAGCAGGATGGAAAGAAGAGGATGTTAGAGAGATGATGATGATGGATGATTCCGGTGACCGGAGGAGATGCAGCGATGCCGGCGTATTTGTCAACAAGAAAGAGGTGGAATCGCACGTGAGTTTGTTATCGAAGAGGTTATTACGTGCGGGGTGGAGTACGGAAGATGTGGTGGACACTCTAGGATCTTCTGAGGAAATTTTTATGGAAGAAGATTCTTGCATTCATTTTTATCATAAAACAACCTAAATAATGAATTTGCGTTAATCAGATATTATTATAGGAATTGTAGTATACTTTTCATTTTTATACAATTTTGTTGAATTAAATACAAAAGTACTCTTCATATCAATCTTGTCTATATTTCAAAGTACTCTTCATATCCACAAGTATTTGAAATTTGTTGGTTAGACTTGCAAATAATTCATAAAAAGGAAAATTTTCCAGTAATTTTATTAGTGGGAATCTATAGAGATGATTTGAGTGAAATTTTATAAATTGTTTTCGATCAATCTTTCAGAAGCCTCCAATATCAATAACATTTGTTATAAATGACTTAATAGATAGATTATTTTCGATAAATTCTTTTAAAAACCTCCGATTTTGATGACTTATAATCCTATAAATGGAATCTTGTGAAGATAGATGGATTAAAAAAGCCATGAAATCTTGTGAAGATAGTTAGATAGATGGATTTAAAAAGCCTGTAATATCAATAGTGCTTAAATATAAAATCTCCAATGTGCCTCACCTTACTATTTTCACAAATATTTGGACAGACTTTATGGGTAAAAATATTGAAAACAAAATAAATTTATAACGAGATAAGTACAATGCTTGTTAATTTATTATTTACTCCTACATCATATCCTTAAAACGTGATAATGATAAGAATGAAATGCGTATGTATCGGAGGACTAATCCACATGCAAACCTTGGTAACCATTTTTATTGATTTAATCTTTATTTGGTTGACTTTCTTTTATTTATATCCTAATTGTTCGTTCCACTTGAATGAAAAAAAGTGATAAAAACTTATTGCACTCATAGCCGTCTAATTAGCATCGCAAGGATTGTGTATTGTATCCGTGTGTATATAAATTCTAATTCTAATTAAAATCGTGTGAATTAGTATCTAATTGTATATGTATGTGTTTATAAAGCAAAAGCTAGATGAATATGTGGCTAATTCTATGTGTAGTTGGCCAGTGGGTATATGTTTTCAAATTGTATACGCATTATATATGAGGTGTATGTTGGTAAGGAATCCAACACTTAATATGTATGTTATACGTGTACAAGTATTTGATCTTATATAAGATCATACACATAAAACATTACAATTTTCATAGATATGACATGCAACTATACATAGAGAATAGAAATTGAAGAAGTCCAACATGGAAACAAAGCTATAACTTTGTGAACAATTGATTGCCCATATATATTTTCTAAAAGCTTTGTGAATTTTGGAAAATATTTTTGTGGAAACCTTGAAAAATTCCGTTCTTCGACGAAACAATGTTAATCTTTTAAGTGGCCAATTGAAACGTCACGGATGGCAAATGAGGTGGAGGTGGAGCAATAACAATTGAGATTTGTGTATACAAAAACACGCACTTATATAATAATAATATATACTATAAAATTATACAATCTAATTGTATTTTACAATTATTTAAAGAGCAACTTTCACATATAGCAAATATAAAAATCATATTTGTATGTTATAGCTATAGTTTGCATAATTGCACTCCATAGCAAATTTTATGTTTGCTATGGAACTTTTGATTTGTATAATTCGCTACAAACATCCAATTTTATACAAATTGTTCAGTTTTGCATAAATTCATTTATACATTGTAATTTGTATAATTATAAGTGTATAGGACGAAAATATATGTATTTGTATTTGTATATACACTTTTCTCTCGCTTTATACAAACACAAACGCATTTTATACATTTTATACCGAAATGTATAAAATGACTAATTGTATACCGAAAATGACTAATTGTATATCGAATCAGATGGCAAAAAAAAAAGGAATGTTTGCTGCGAATTACAATTAAAATAAACTATGGCTATAACATTTAATTCGAATTAATAGTTTGTTATTTCATATAATTTTCCCTTATTTAAAAATACCAGTATAAAAATAATAGAAGTGTAAAATAAGTACATTATAGACAATTTTTCATCGTGTGAAATTAAGGTGGAAGGTGATGAGACCCGATAGCCATTTTTGTTTGGGGGCCCAACAGTCCAAATGGAAGGTATACACTACTGTAATAAGACAATGACAAACAACAAAAAGTCTCTAATTAAAGCCAAATTTTCCATTTGTAGGGTCATTAATATTAATTATTAATTTTTTGATAAATAGAAAACGGAAGAAAAGGCGACTTTTGCTATTTTCCTTAGGAGCAGAGAGGATTAGGTAAATTGTAAGATGAAATTTCAGAAATAGCTAATATTAAGATGAAGTTAGATTTTTTTTTGCTATATTTTGGCTAATTAAAATTTGTAGCTATATTATTGTTTGATATCAGTATATTCAAACAAAAACAATATTTAATGCATTACATGAATTGTGCAATATATATTCTTTTTAAATTTTTTGTTTAGCATAAATCACGCTCATTGTTATCTTAATCTTTCATAATAGATAAGACTGTGAAATCTTACTGGATCTTTTTCATAATAAAAAAAGAATTGTGCTACAAGAATTTTTCTTATTGATTGATATTTCACAAAGGGTGTCCAAAAGTAGCATAATAAAAGCTCTTTTCAAAAAGTAGAACTAGTGAGATTCGAACACACAAGCACTGCCTAATTCCAAGGATGTGAAACCACTGGGCTACAATAACTTATTATGTTAAAGGTGTCCAAAATATGTTATTTAATCATTTCGTGTATCATTTTACTTGTATATACAATATTTTTTTCCGACGAAGGGTGTCCAATTCCATGTGGCTACGCCACTGAGCGGATGCGGGGCGGGGTGGGTTTAAGGCTATGTGGGGCGGGACGGGACGGGTTTAAGGTTGTGTGGGGCGGGGCGGGTATATGTGATTTTATGTGGGTTCAAACTTAATTTTAACTTTTTACATGTTATAAGAGTGATAGGGCATTATTTATTAAGATAATTTCATTAAAGCTACTAAAATATTCAAAATAATAAATGAAAATGGTTCAATAAAAAATAATACAATTTCTTACATGCTTCCCAATTGACCTCTAAAAAATAAATTTTAAGTCACTATCCTATTAAATTAATATAACTTAATGAAAAAATGAATTTATTTTTATGAATTTTATTGAAGAAGAAAACAACTATTGAAGGCTGGAAATGGTCGGGGAAAAAATGAAGCCATTGAAGGCTGAAAATGGTGAAAATCAAAAAAGAAGAAAGAGGGGGGGGGTAGACGAGAAGGGGTGGAAGAAGGTGGGGCAATTTTGATTTTAAAATGCATTTTTAAATAATTGATTAGTGTAATGAATTTTAAAATATGTTTAAGAAAAAGGGTGAATAAGCAAAAAAAAGACGATTGAAAATTAATGACATGGTGCTTACATGGTTGTGACGTGACGCTTACATGGCTATGATGTGGAAGGTGAGAGTGGTATTCTACTCTTAGGTTGTATTTAATTCACTTCAAAGATGTTAAGGGGATATTTAATCGCCCATATAGTTTAAATGTTAAAGTAAGTTGTGCTGTCAATTTTGTCAGATATATGTGTCTGAGACATTATTGTATCTCATACATAAGCATGTCAAATTAGGTATAATTTTCCAATACATTGTATTTGATCTTGATTCGGATGTATCTGCAATACATTGACTCTCACGCTTGCCTCTCTTCCTATATATGTGTATCAAAGATTCATGTATCTAGTATAAAAAAATACATGTTGACTCTCTCGCTCGCCTTTCTCTCTATATCTAGTATCTATGATATATGTATCTGACTTGAAATCTGAAAGAATGGTATATCCTTCTAACTTGAAATCTTGACAAAATTATTAATTAGTAAGCAATATGTAACTATGTCAAACTATAAAATGGATTAGTATTTTTGATATAAATATTTGTGTAATTAGATAATTTTTTCCATAAAAAAAATAGCTCAACTTAAATTACCATTAGCGGAAAGATAACTCACAACTTTAGACTCTCGGTTGCATGAAAGGCTAAAAGTTACATGGTTGCACATTCTTTTGGCCCAATTGTCACAGTACTGAGCCCAAATATTCACAACTAGTGGTGGAGATACAAAATGGGACAAGTCATCTAGATGAAACAATGGACAATTGAATGGCCACAAAAATTTGGTAGCCTTTTAAAACTAATTTCAACCTCTAACTCACATTAAAAGCACCATTGTTGTTGTAATTTGATGCAAAACCACTTGTTTCTAAATTTACCCAAATTTTAGATATAAACTTCTCACCACATTTCAATTCTTTTAAAATAGGGAAAATGACCTCGAGAAACTATTTACAAGTGACTATCTCTTTACTTTCATACATTTATTTTTAACTACTAATTCGTGTTTACTATTTGATACCATCAGAGTATATATATACTTCAGTGAGAGGTAGTGCTTCAGTGAAACCACTACTCAGTTACTCCTTGATACCATTAGAATATATTATACTCTGATGGTATCAAGGAGGAAAGGGCCGTGTTTCATAAAAAGATTGATCAATTACTGTCTGATATCATCAGAATATATAGATACCATCAAAGTATATATATATATACTCCGATGGTATCAGGGATGAGGAAGCAGTTGTTTAGTGAATAGAACAACGGGGTACTCGCGTAAATAGTTTGGACTGTAAGGCCGATCAAGATAAATATATTGAATTGAGTCCAATCTAGATAGATACGTTGCCTAATGGGTCCAATTTATGTAGTTTTCACTTTAAAATATTACTCACTCAAAACAAAGCTCATTTACGGCAACCCGATTTTTAAAACTTGGAGATCCAAGCTTATATGGTTGCTCATGGAGTTTCAAGTTTTGCTCATTGATTTTCAAGCTTTCAAAAAACAAATACGAATTCTTTCATGTATAAAACAATAGTCTTGATCCAATTTCAATCGACGTTCAGATCTCGAATTCGACCTCTGAATTTTTTTTAGTCATTAATGCCAATATCTCTTCAACCCAGCTGCGACGTTCAGAAAAAAAAAAAAAAACAATATTCAAACAACTCGCAGATCAGTTTGTCCTTCAATCATCAGCTCAAATGATCTATTAAACCCAAGTCAACGAAAATGGATATGAACTGCGATTCCCAAAATACTTGACACTCCACCACAAAGATTCACTAATAAGGATTGTGTTCTTTCTCAGATTTCAATCAATGAAGCTTCTATTTGTAATGTATAGCAAATGTATCACTTTTGTATAAAATGCATGTATAGAAAAACTTGATCATTGTTGTATGAAAACATATGTGTATAAAAACTGTATCATTGTAATTTAAAATATGTATCACTACTCTACATGTATAGAAACATGTATCAATATTGTATATGATATTATCACTATAATATATACATATTATACATATTTTGGGGATAAATCTTCATCGCTCTCCCACCACCGTAGCACTGGCTAAGCACCACCAATTCACCCCGTTGCTCTTTTTAAGGGTGTTTTTTTTTCTTAAGAGAGAAGAAGGAGAAATATGAAAATTATTTATAGAGATCCGGAGGATTATAACTTGAAAATAGAATGGGCTTAAGGTCATTTTACCCACATCTTATCATTTTCTATCAGTTATCTTATCTGTCTTTTCTCTCCAAATTAGCGTATAACTTCAAATTAATGGTATTTCTTCTCTCTCTTTTTCATGGACGATTCTTCAAATTCTCTACAAATTCAAACTAAATGACGTCGTGCTTCCTCTACTTTGCTCTAACAAAGAGTCGTTATTATTGACTCGTAATGATTTACGAAAATTCACTGATAGTCATGAGAGGATTTTTGAAGCTTAAGTTTAAATTGTGGACATATGAAATTGTTGGTTTGGAAGATTGGATATATCACAAAGAGATTATATCTTGAATTTGAGGAATTTCGATGCAAATTTGAGGTAACTTTGATAAATTTTTCAAGGAATCAAGCACACATGTATATGCATTAGATTCATGTATCAATACACGTGTATACATATTGTATTCATGTATTATTTGTTCATTGTTATATATTTGTATTAATATATTTGAGTGTTTCTTCCGTGTATATTAATCGCTAGAATGTATTTAGAGAACCAATTGATGTGTATATGTTTCTTATTTTTCATGATGTGTACAATGTATTTGAGTGTATCTGCAATTGGATATCAATTCATTTAACTGTAATTATTTCTTGTTATACTTTGTATCAAATTTATTTTTCTGTATCTACTACTGATTATATATGTATATCAATGTATCAATTGTACGTGTTCCTTGTTATTCATTTTGTATCAATGTATTTGAGTATATTTTGTAACTTTTTAAAATTTTATATCAGTGTATTATAGTTTATTAGTTCATTGTTATACATTTGTATCATGTATTTCAGTATATTTTTGCTAGCTATTATATATTTATGTTAATATATTTGAATGTTTCTATAGTGTATTCGTCACCAAAATGTATTTATATTAATATTGTATCAATGTATTCCAATGAATTGTTTTTTTGTAACAATAGAAAAAATTCATATATCAATGTCGTTAGGGATGGCAATGGGGTGGTGTAGGGCGGGGCGGTGCGGGTTGAGCTTAACCCGCAAAACTTTTAATCCACCCCGCATAACAACTCTTTTCATTTTCAACCCGCCCCGCTAATTTGTTTAATATTTTCTTTTTCTAATTATTCTTTTTTTTTAAAATAGCATACTTACTTTTTCTTCTTCTACAAATCTGCTCTCGGAGAATGATATTTTCTGAAAGTATTTTTTTTCTTAACAATTCAAATGAAAAATGAAGGTTGTATAAGAAAGTTGATAGACCCACATTTTTTCATCACAACTGATAGAATTCAAAATGGGTCACTTAAAATTTAAGAAAGTTTACATTTAATAATATGAATTAGGTGTTGGGGCTTTGTGGATTAATGAATGGCTAGTGAGGTGAGAGATGAACTTGAAGGAAAAATGACTAATATGGAAGAAGAAGAAAGGTATAAGGAGTGCTTCAATGGGGAAGACAACAAAATAAAGAGAAAACAAAAAGGTTAATTTTTTTTAAAAAAAAATTGAACCAACAAATTTCATTTACTTCTAAACACAAAATTTCACATTTTTTAAAAAATTTAACTTATAAAAAAATTAAAAACTATTAGTTATATATTGGCCAATAAAAAAATGCCACGTGTATGATATTACCATTCAGTTTTTTTATTTATTTATTATTTCACGTGTTTTTAGGAGAGTGAGCACACTCACTTTGCCACCTCAGCTCTTAGGGTGATATTTAATCACTTCAAAATTATTAAGGGGGTATTTAAACGCTCGTATAATTAAAATATTAAAGTAAGTTTTACTGCCGAGTTCAGAGGGAATTTGATGTATTTTCTCAAACTAAATTGAAAACAAACAATTAGGCCTTAAACTACTAAAATTTATATCGTTTTGCTCATTATTTAATGACATCAATTTTTCTACTTATAATCAATCTCTCCTTTTCATCATATGAATAATTTTAACAAACTATATTTATTGTTATCCACGTAGCACAAAGGTATTGGCATTATGTAAAATAATGTATATGTATGGCTGTATATAAGACCGAACTTAGATGACGTTTTGTGTAGAATTCACCTTTTTCGTGTCACTCAATTGCATAATGCAGAATTTGAGTGTCCATATCATAAATTATTTTGTTCCAAATAATTCTATTTTTGCCATTGTATTTTCAACATTTGGCACCTTGAGTTTGATGTCAATTATGGCGACAAAGACCAAATACATCCTACTGTTCATACAAAATACACTTCTGGAAATTACTTTCAAATAGATACAGTTATGTACACATTATATGATGATTGATTTGTATTATGATGTACACTGACCAAATAAATGATGGTGTATCAGCACTTATGACGACCACGTAGGTTAATAATTGAAAAACTTGTTACAAGTAAAATAGTCAATACGTACCACACAAAATGTAAAAATAATTCCTGGATTGTCAATTCAACGTGTTGAATGAGAAATGTATCATGTTGGAAAATAAAGGGAAAAAATGTCATCAGTTACGTCGACAAAAATCGATTGTTGCGGAAGTTTTTGGTAGCTGGTATCCGTTAATTGCAATTACCTACTTCGTCTAGTCCAATATAAATGAATTGTTCGATATTTTTTTTATAATCCAAAATGAAAAAAAAAATTGTTCCATCATTTCTTGCTAACAAAACATATTAATTAAGTAAGTAAAAATATATTTTTAATAACTTAACTTTTTTAGATGAAATTATCACATATTTTGATATGATATTAAAATAGATATAGAGCTACTATATTCAAGTTTTACCGCCACATATTGTAATAAAATAATTTTCAATGCTTGACTCGAAAATGAAAAAAATAATAATCAAATAAGAGGATGCACTAAACATCTTCTCTAACTACTTAAACTATTAATTCGAGTGATCACACAATTCAACTAAAATCAATCAATTTATGTGCACAAAGGATCATCTTTCAACTGTGTACTTTTCAACAGAACAAATCCCTTAATAATTTTTGAGCATCTTCACGAGCAAACTTTGCATGTGTTGGTGCGTGTGACAAACTCATCTAAAAATTTAATATGTTAGATAAAATATATTTTTATTTACCTAATTATATTCTTAACATATTTCATCATGTGTGGGTCTGATTTTTTTTATTGTTCAAGCACATAATATTTTATTTATTTATAATATGTGGTCATGAGATTTGATCTTAGAATCATTGTCTGCTCTAATACCACGAGTCTATCTTCTCTTCTTTGTTCATATTCCAAAAAAATATCAAAACATCTCATCAAAAAAATTAAATTATTAAAAAAACATATTTTTTATTTATTTAATTATATTTTCAATGACATGAAAGTAGGTTTGAATTTATAATAATTAATTAAAATTGACTTGATACGAAAAAAATTGTGCAAGATTCTTGCCTAATCCCATTATTCTGTACTAGGTTATGATGCTACACCCTGAGATTTTTTAAACTTTTTCCTTATAACAAGAAGTTGAAGTTCCATAGCTACTGTTAGACTAATTATTTTTTTCATTTCTTAGTCGTTTTAATCCAATTGGCTAGTTTAATAACATGGTACATGCCTACCTGTTGTGTTCTGCGTGTGAAATGCAAAGATGCCCAAATAAATTCTATTACTATAGCACTCCTAAAAACACTACGAAAAGAATGATTCAGATTTAATCAATCGTTGAAAAATTGATATTTTCCTTCGGTTTTACTATTTTTTAATTTTCATGTGAAACCACGGAGACGATTAGTATGCACATCGAATTTTTCGCGAAATAAAATTAATAAAATCGATGGACATTGTCGGATTTAATAATAAAAAATAAAAAAAAAAAGGTGGGGGGAAGAACACTGGAATTTTTATTATTAGAACAAAGAGACATGACGTTTTTCTTATCTAATATTCATCAATAGAATAAAGTGCTATAAGTAAGAAGCTAAGTAGGATCAACTTAAATTAAGGAATTGTAGATTGTGAAACAGCGTGCATCACACCTTTCTGATTGATGCATGATTGGTGTTAGCGGGACCTTCTCATGCCTTATTGGGGAATTATTCCTAAAAAAATTAATATTATTAAGTCACCTAAAAAATAATTATTTACAAGATGTAACTCGTAAATAAAATATATTGTTTGCTACACTGATATGATATTGTAGAAGTTGTATACAACATCATTATATATAAGTTAAATTTGTTATATTTATAAATGTGTAAGTATATATAAGTTAAATTCATTTATCGATCGTAAACACAGTAATTTTATGTGTCTTCTTGAGCGAGTGAAGTGCTTCACGGATGTGGAGCACGAACGCATAAAACTTTTTGCTTTTCCTTTCCCTCCCTCGCTTGATCTTGTAAATCCACTTGCAGCTAATGGCTTCTTTCCCTGCAGGCAATGAGACTAAGTCTTATTATTATTTTCCTGCGGAAAAGGTCGTAAAGGGCTAAGCTAAGGGAGGTTGGCATTCCGAGGTCACAATCTGAATTTCAGACTGAAAAGCGGAAAGTAATAAGTTCAACGGGTAAGAGAATGCGTTTAACCGATTGAGTAGAGAGAGGTCCTGATTATTACAAACAGCAGATAGATGAAAAGGAAACACATTACATCAACTTTTTAGTCAAGCAAAGATTTGGATACTTGTTGATAAATCATATTCTTGCAAGCATAATTACCACTCTTCTCAAAACAGATTCTCTTAATATAGTTTCTTGTTGGAAATCAAACAAAATGAAATGGACTTCTAAATTAATTTATGATTTTGTTATATTATCATTTTCTTGATTTCTCTTCCATTGCCACGTGATCCTTCGAGAATCTTTTCTTTTCTTCAATTTATATATACATTGACGGTACATGTGAAAAAAAATAAAAAATATTACACTATTAATATAGCATCAAATAACTGATTAATTTCATTTACCATAGACCACTATTTCTAATTATTTTTCTTACATCACTTCATATTGTAAAAAACAATTTACACTTTGAATGTATAAAAATTAACTCTTTCAAAATCGGAGAGAAGAGTGATGATTAAGTGTGAATTATTTTATATTTTATATTTAAGAATTAATAATCATCTAATATCCAAAATAGAAAGAGTTCCTCACTTGTTGACACATTTATACTGGGATTACACATTTGTTTGGTGGGGGGTCAAATGCCAACCTATGACAAGCGAGAAACAGACATTTCATAATTCGTTACCAATATTATTCTTTTTTCTACCCATTCATCCCTTTGATTATTGCTATTTTCTCCTTCTCAAATTTACTTGATATAATTAAAATTTTAATAATTAATTGAAATATTTTTATATATATTTTAAATTAAATTAAAAAATTACTGTATAAATTTAGTACGGGGATAGAAAGCAATAGTACTAGTACTATATAGTATAAACTGTAGTGCTCCATTTTAACCCACCAGGCAAGAAAAACGTCTTTCTTCAATTTCAATTTCCTTATTCCCCTGTTTCTATTAAGTACAATTTCTTCCTTCCAAGGCTCTGTTTAACTTTATAGATTTCAACAAAACTCAGAATTGCTACTAAATATTTACAATTTCTCACTGATCATGGATAGTACTTGTGATGATATATACGGCAGTGCCGGTCTTGATTTAGGATTAGGCTTTTCATCAACGGGGAATCAAACATCAAGAAAACACGGACAAGTAGCTGCAGTTAAATTCGATCTCAGTTTTGAACCCTCTCTGAATTTAAGTCTTTCTTCCGGTGATCATCAGATCGTAGATCTGAAGACGGAAAATAAGGATCAATTATCTGTTGCTTCGTCGTATTCAAATGGCAGTGTGAAAAGGGAAAGAGATATTGGTAGTGAGGTGACAGAAGTAGAAAGAGTGATTTCTTGTAGAGTAAGTCATGATGAAGATTATTATGAAGATGATGATGCTTCAAATGGAAAGAAGAAACTTAGGCTCACCAAAGTACAATCTGCTCTGTTAGAAGAAAGCTTCAAGCAACAGAGCACTCTTAATCCTGTAAGCTATCCATCTTTTTTTCTCGTGAGATCATTTCATTTAAAAGTTTAAATTGTTCTTTCATGAGTCAAACACGTGAAAATCAATGACTGATCGTGAGAATTGAAATTTAAAAAACTTTTACCTACTCTGATACCATATGAAAGTTGCGAGTTGTGACTATATCTTATATTTTCTCCGTCTCAATTTATGTAATCCTACCCAAATTTGATTTGATTTGATTTGTATAGATATTGGATTTTCTAAATGACCAAAACTGATGATTCACAATTTTCAAATAATTCAGAAGCAAAAACAGCACTTAGCAAGGAAGCTTAACGTAAGGCCTCGTCAAGTTGAAGTTTGGTTCCAGAATAGAAGAGCAAGGTTTGACATCTTCTTCTATACTTAATAGATTTCTCAATATAAATATTAAACGTTGGTTCTCTTCATTTTTGCTACTAGACCAAAAGCCAACTTTGTTAATGCATTCTCGATAATAGATTTCTCAATATAAATACGTAACAAATCACTTATGCAATAAATTAGAAATCGAATTAAATCAGATATTTATGTTTTTTACAGAACGAAGTTGAAGCAAACAGAGGTGGATTGCGAGTTTTTAAAGAAATGTTGTGAGACACTAACAGATGAAAACAGAAAGCTTTACAAAGAATTGCAAGAACTGAAAGCTGTAAAAGTTGGGCAGCCGTTGTACATGAAGCTGCCGGCTGCAGCCACCCTCACTATGTGTCCTTCCTGCGAAAGAGTCGGCGCCGCCCAAAACTCAGCCAAGCCTCCTCACCTCTTCGGCTCCTTTACCAATCCCTCAGCAGCTTGTTAATTAATTAGTATTCAAATTGTCTTGTTCATTTATTTTTAATTAATGTCTTGTTGATTAATCAGATTCTTAGGAAATCTCCCAAAACTTATTAAGACTTTTTTTTTTTTTTGGTTAAGGGTTTAATTTGTACTATAATGAAATGACTTGTATAGTTCATTTGTTTAATTAGAGGTTTGCTAATTAATCATTAATCAATATTCTATTTACTCATTTGTTTCTTTAATTTGTCGCAGTACAACTATGTAAATTGTTAAGAAATATACTGTGTTTATTCGTCTTCTGATATTTTCAAATTACTTGATTTTATTTTGAGTTTAGTTTAATATATACTGAGATTTGTAAAGAACCTTACGATTATTGAATTCAATAATCAGGGTCGGATCCATGTAGATATTCAGAAATTCAGTAACTTTTTCATAAATTCTATAATTATATTGATTTTAAAAAAAATATATATAATGATATAAAGATGGAAACCATCAACAACCGGACGGCTAAAACATAGTAGCAATACACATAAATTTAAAATTCCAAATTCGTGTCAATAAATAAAAATGATCACTTTATTTTACAGATTAACAAATATGTTTAAAAATTATGTAGGTGTTACCTGTTGGTGTTGGTCCATTTAGTCTGATAATACTAAAAAGTTGGTACATATACCATCAAATGTCGATGTGTGTATACATGAAATGCAGTTTTCACGTTCTGTTGCATCATTGGATGTAAATTTCTTTTCTTCTAATTTATGTGGGTTTTTTTTATTTGTTTAAAAAATAATGTCATTTTTCTTTATCTAAAATATAATTTTATCTTTAATCATATGATCAATAGAAACAAATGTCTATGATTTTATTTTGATTCATAAATTTTAAGAATTTCTCTTTATTTTTTAAATTACAAATTGATTAAACAACACTATATAAATTAAAACGAAGGAAATAATACAATTAATATACATGATCTAGTTCTTCTCTCTCTCTATATATAGATAGTTCTTCTCTCTATATATATATGAAAAAGGAGATTATAAAGTAGTGCTGTTTAATTAGTTAGGTTTTATACCTTAATTAACGAAACAAAAAGATAATGATTTGGATGGTTGAATAAGGAGAGGTTAGTCCTGATAGAGATGATGTGTATGTGGAAAGCCAAAGGTAGGAGTCAGCTCACGTGTATTTGTCTCTATATTTTATTTTGATTTTTGATTGCGAAAGTATCAACATGAAAAAGTGAAGGAGACATGGCCTCCCATATAATGGGCGTATAGAGATTAATTTGACATCGTCATAGAAATATATAAACTTCAAATCTTGACTCTTTTTATGTGCGTACATATACGGTCTTATTGGTTGATAAGTAGTTCAAATATATTAAATTAAGTTATGATGAATCGCCTGAACATGTTTTGTAGCAACATAGAATAGAAAGTATTTTTTCCCCATAATAGGGTAGGGACGGAGAGAGGTGGGTATGAGCATCTAATAAGAAGAAATAGCTTCGTCAATAGCGCACGCAAGCTACTCAGGATATACATGCTTTACAGAGTTATTGAGACTTCACAAAAGTCATGGGAGTGAATGTGAAGAGAGATTTGTAGGAGATCTATGTGGGACGCACATATCATGTGATATTGAAAAGATCACACGTACCCCATGCCTAGCAAGTAGTAACAAGTTTCTCATAAGTTACATTATGAAGATGAAGACTAATTGTATCACAACCTACTACTACCTCTTTGATGTATCATTTGCAACCACTGCTTATTCAGATGTTACAAATTGCTTGTTATTTTCCCATCATCAACATGGTCCACATCTTATCCTGTTTTCTCTTCTACCCCACTTCTTTCTTTTAATAAAAAATAATGGTCGATTTATGTGATGATCACTCAATTAATACAGATTTCTTTATTTATTTTATGTGTTAAATTTTTCTAGTTCGTTTCATTAAAAAATATTGATTTTTCTTTTTGCAATTTTTTAATATTATAAAATTGATACGTTTTTATGTATTTTTAGATAAGATTATAAAATTCAAAATTCTTCTTTATTTTTTAAGACTTTATGTCAAGTTAAAATAACACAAATAAATTGAAATAAAAGAAAATAGTTATTATCTCATAAAATCACTTTTTTTATTGAAGAAAATTAGAATCAAGAAGAAAAGAATGACTTTATGAGATAATAATTATTAGTTGAGTGACCACCTTAAAATCAACCTCTTTATTTTTTAATAGACATTTGTTTTGGTACGTTGGACATGTATAGATAGTCCTCAAATGAAATTAAATACTTCCTTTATCTCTTGTTTGGTTACTAATTCTTAAATGAGTTATACTAAAATTAATAATTAATATCACAATAAGTTATTCAAGTCAAAACATAGAATAATAGTATCATAATTAATTATTTTAAGATAAAAATAACAAAAATACCTCTCATAAACATGGTAGGAGTCGAGTCTACCCCTACTCCCTCCTCAGTCCTCACACACCAATGACTTACAACCATTTGGTGAAGACTTAACTAATAAAATAATTGTTTTTCTACTAAATTAGGTAAAAAGTTTTTATAAACAAATAACTTCTTACAAATTATGTAATATATATTATTTTTAACGTAATAAATAAAACATTCAATAAAAAAATAATATCAAAATAATTAATCTTAATATAATTAATCTCAGTATAACTGAATTTTCACTACTAAACAATTCAAAAAAATATCTTAAGAGACACGTTATCATGATTGGTCAGAGGCAAGAGTCCTAAGTTGAATCATTGGAGGATCTTTCATGGTCTAACTTTATAATTCATGATGAATTTGCCTAGGATATATTGTCCATGTTATTTGGTGTCCACTTTTAAAAGAAACAAAAAAATAAATATTTAAAAATAGTGAGTAACTTAGGAAGAAAATGGAATGATGAGTGACTTTCCTAGAAGCTGCAACTTTCTGCTAGTCTTATCATTCATCATCGTGAATTTCTATCACCATCCCTATCGTTTACTACTTTTTTTTTTCTTTTCTCACGGCAATAAAAACAGGTTTTAACGATAATAAAAATATTGAAATTTTTATTGGTATTAATTAATTATTATTAAATTTAATATTGCTATAAGCTTTTAGTTATATTTATAACAAAATGTTGATTGCTTCTAAAAAGAAAACAATTTAGCGACAATTAAGCGCTATTATGATTAATAAATTGTCGCTATAGATCATCTTTTATGTTCATTTTTTCAATTGATCCCTATCGTTTTGTACCTGAAATAATAATAATAATTTTTTAAAATATATTCAGTAATTTTTATTACTTAAGAAATTATAGTTTGATATTTGAGATGAGAAAAATATTTTTTATTAGTTTAAAAAATGCAGTGTACCAACTCAGTATTCAATTCGACAGTTGTAGCCCAATAATTTTTTTATGCCCAAAAAAAAGAAGATCCAAAGTGATTCCTCACCTATCCTGTCAGGGGCCCAGTGGAACTCTCGAGTATAGATTCTCTATGCTCATGTAAACGGCCGGGGTTGGCCGGCCCGTAGATCTAAAAGGATCCAGCCATAGGCCTGACCGGATATCGTTTGTCCACAAACAAAACAAAAACAAAATTGATTTTTAGTAGTAGTTCATGAGACCTCGAATTCACACGTTCCAGCGTGCATTATGCCAACAGGTCCCACCACCAACTCTAGCTAAGAAGTTGAATCACGCTTCTTCTTTTTTTGACATCAAATAACCAATCCACAAAGCAAACTTTTGGTTTAAAGGGTATTTTAGAATACCTATATAATCATTGATTTTTTTCGACTTACCAGTCTTGAACCCTTGATCCAGTGGTCAGGAGAAAACTCCTCAACCAATTAACCAGGTTAACCATTATGACCAAGAAGACCGGTGATATCAAATAGCCATATTAAAATCAGTAGCCAATTTTTTTTCTCTCTTCGTTAAAACTATACTTCAACAATTTCTATCACTTTTAAATATATCCCATACCTTTTACCCTTTTCTTCAATGTTTTTCCTCCCTCTTCATTAAAAATTTATTTCAATGATCACTAGTATTCACATGCTAGATCTTGTCGGAATGAAAATCAAAATAATTGTAGTTTAAGAAATGAGAAAAGAAGCGTAAACACAAATGGTGTTAAAGATTGTTAAAATTTTGTTCTCACGTTGGAGCGACGATGGGTATGAAGGTATTGATAGAGAAGAAGATTTACATGTTCATATTATGTATAAGTTATAACAAGATAATTTTTTTAGATATATATTGTGAAAAATCGATGTCAATACCATTATTCTCATTTATGTATATAATTTTTTTTTATAAGAATGTATGCATATAGCACATACATTGAGTGAGTCATTTTTAGATACACATAGATATTATAAAAATATATGTATACATTTAATTTAATGTAGATAATTTTGTGATCTAAATGTGGTTTATTTTCTTTACGATAAATATAGAAAATGGTATTGACGTATGTAATAAGTATATGTATACATTTAATTCAATGTAGGTAATTTTATGATATACATGTTATTCATGTATACATAAATATAATGAAAATTGTTAATCTAATGTAAAGTAAATTTGTAAACTTACATAAATATACTATATTAAAAAATATTTACCATTTATAGCAATAACATTTTTTTTCACTTGATCACTTTTAATACATTTATAATACAGTTTTAATACATATTACAAAAACACAATTTATCATTCACATATAATACAAGTTTTATTGATGGATAATACATTTATCACACATTTTAATACACTTATAATACAATATGTCAATTTCTTACCAAACAAGCATAATATATTTTAAAAACACAGTTACAATACATATATATTGCATACATAATTCACTTTTAATACATATTGCAGATTTAACATAGTATTGTTATGTATTGCTATAAATGATAATAAATAAAAAGTATTGCTAAAATCAATAATTATTTATTAAAATGTACTAATCCAAGTAATTTTTCCCTATATATATGTATTTGGTTTAGGTATACATTTTAAATGAATTTAATACAGCTCAGACAGAATATGTTGTGAGAATTTGATTCATGTATACACTAGTAACTCGGTATATATTTGTTTGCATTTAGATTCACACGCAAAAAAATATATATTTTATTCGTTTCAATTTGTTTGTCATATTTTGATTTGACCTAAGATTCTAAAAAAGTGAAGAAGACTTTTGAATTTTGTGGTCTAATTAAAGATATGTTAAATGTGTTAAAATTTCCTTTACAATCTTATAATCTTAAATTTAGAAATAACAAAAATATTCATTCTTTAAAAAGGGACGCAGCTTTTTTTTTAATTAGTTAGCGATTTAGTCCCAACTAAATACTAATTAACTTGTTTTTGCTATATATTTTTCTAGCTATGATCGTATATTATATTATACGTATATGTCAATTCCTCCCTACCTATGGGCTATGACTCATGAAGTGCATAGCCCAAAACTAGAAATTAAAATATGGATGGTTGTATAATAACTGGGCTCAAGTAGACAAGGCTTTGGATGGATTGAGGCATTTGCACAAATGCTAAATTTCAGAAATAGCTCATATTAAGTCAAAAATAGGTTTTCAAACTATACTTTGGCTAATTATAATTAGTAGTTATCAATTTTCCCTAATCAATGGGACTGAAAAATCTCACAAGATCTTTTTACAATAAAGGACTCGCGTTATAGGATTTTTTCTTCTTCTTCATTGATTTCGCTATATTACACTGACTATTACTTGTACGATATAAATACATAATTTTTTCTATTGCTACAAAAAAAATTCACTTGAATACATTGATATGAGTACATTCTGAAGATGAATACACTCTAGAAATACTCAAATACATTTATACAATTGTATAATAGTAAACAGATACACTCAAATACACGATACAAATGTATAATAAGATTTATGTTCTATGCATGATGTAGTGTTTAATCAATTGTAGTCGAAAATAAATCTTATTTTCTAAGTTTTAAATATACTTATGGACATGCCTGTTTCAAAACAGGCTAGTTTTATCAAGAAGATCTTTGAAGCAAGAGAACAAGCAGGCAGTATCAAGTTGGTGATCACTCTATGCATAGTCTAATTACATAATTACTATTGATACCTAAATATACAATTTATTTGATCATATTTTCTAAAATTTCTTACCATTTGATTTTTTTTAAATAAAAATCCCTATTTTCTCCTATTCTAAGGTACATCACATTACGCGATGTATCGGTCGGATACATCAATGATGTATCAGGATGTAATACATCACTTTACGTGATCTATCGGGATCTAATATATCATTTTACGCGATGTATCGATCAGATACATCATTATACGCAATGTATCGGTCAGATACATCACTATTCACGATGTATCGAGATGTAATACATATATATCGGACGGATACATCACTTAATGTATCAGGACGTAATACATCACTATACGCGATGCATCAGGACATTAAGTGATGTATCCGAAACAGAGACGCGATGTATCGGAATGTTGAGCGATGTATCCGAAACTAGAACGTGATGTATTGGGACGTTTTGGAATGTATCCAAATTCCATCAAATTTAAGAAATTTTTGTAATTTGAAAAAGAGTAGGGATAGAATATAATTTATCTTTTATCACTATGAAATTTGCGTAAAATTTCCATATATAAAATCTAATATATTTTTAACGAAAATTTTAATTTTGGGACTCTCATCAAATGCATGAGTCAATTTTCTATTGATCATTGATACAAGCTGAGAAATAATATATACTTATATTTTTGGAGGTGGGGCCATCAGACAGACAAATTTTCATTAATTTGAATTTGAATACATGCATGTATTGTGCATGAAATAGGAGCCAAAGGGAAAATACAAATAGCCAACTTGCTAATAAATGGATTGTGCAGGTGTTTCTCTCTTCCTCTCTATGGACTTGTTCATGTGAAACCCATACCAATGTGTTTTTAGAAAATTATATTACGTACTAATAATGCATTTTATCATAATTTGTAATTATAAAAGATTATTTCTATGCCGATAGCATTGTATAAAATGTTTTATCAATCTTTATTTTCTACAAATTATCATACTACACTTTTATATGTAAATAATTGGTTAACTTAACTTGATAGGTGCAAAATTTGGATATTATTAGTGCACAAAATTTAACCCATACTTAATAATCCAAAGTTTTAGCTGGAAAGAGGAGCTTCATTTATTTTAAGGATGATTTTGTCCATATATACAGCTGCCTAGCTTTTGTTTGTCACGTGTGTTGACCCCTTAATTTAATTGTTTTTAGCTAACTTTTTGTCAGGCTAAACTCTAAAGTCTTAACAGTCGAAATTCTTATGTTAGAGATCTACGTCTCGACGAAAACAACTCCATATTAATCAAATCTTTTCGTGTCCCAAAAATGTTTCAAACATATTGTTTTCTCATCAATTCAATTTATGTTCACGTTTTTAAAAAATTAATGAATAGAATTATTTATTTGTATGATTTAGATATTTCGTATTTTTCAAAATAATGATTTAATTGATGAGATTTGATATGAGATTGATAATCTCGATAAAACTTCTTAGAAAACATTGATCATTTGACCTCAGAAGCGGGACCAAACATGTTGCCTCCAGAAGCTATGCTTGCATAGCAAATGGATCCTTGTAATTGATAAAAATACAATGTTTTAAGCTCTTATCTTTTTGTTTTCCATAATGTAGATTTTATTTTCGGGCACATACATAGAGTACTTACTCAAACATATTAAACAATATGGAAATTAAAGAACCAAAAAAACTATGTTAGTGTGTGTGTATATTATTGTTCATTCTTTACTAGTATAATACTAATGTACAATTCAATTGTGGTTTAAAATGCAGGTTTCTTTTCTTATGTACGTAATCTTAATTGTGATTAAATTTCACATTTCAAATTCTTTATTAACATGAAATAATTATAATTGCTAATTAGAAAATTGACATCAACGTAAGATATATGAGTTATAGTGCTATTTGAACTAATCTATCGCCCCTGTGAAGTAAACCCACTCATTTTACTTGCAAGCGATCAAGTTTAATTTCTAATGTTTGTAAATTGTAACTTAATTAGTAATATTCCTCCGGAAAAAAAGGCTCTACCCACTTGCATAGTTGATGATTTTTAACTTGAGTCCGAGCAACATAGGTTTTAACTTGATTAGGATATAGAATTCACTTTTCGATGTACTATTCTAGGTTTGCGTAATTTTTGTGCTCTTGACCTTTGCCATTGTGATGCAGATTGTGTTGAGGATATTGATGCCCAGCGGGTGGTTGGATATGCCCTTTTCAAGGATGGAAAGAGCACAAACGTTTCCTATCCCTTGAAAAATTTCCATTCGGATGTGGCTGGGAGAAGCTTCCACAATGGGCGTTTCATACAAAAGATGAGAGAAAAAGCAGCTACTCTTCCCAAGTAAGCTTTCCCATGCAGTATATTTATTAGAACTGTTCTTGACACATCATATTAATCTTTCCTTATTAATAAAAGAACTGTTCTAGACACATTTCATTCTTTTAGTAATTGATGCAGCCTTGTAATTGTAATTATCCTTTTGCTTATCATAGCTGCAAATAATCAACTGACTGTTTTTTATTAAATTATGTACAGTGTACGATTGGAGCAAGGCACCGTAACATCCCTGATTGAAGAAAATGGATCCATTAAGGGTGTTCAGTACAAAACGAAGGCTGGTCAAGAACTTAAAGCACATGCTCCTCTTACAGTAGTTTGTGATGGGTGCTTCTCAAACTTGCGACGCTCGCTTTGCGACCCTAAGGTGAAGTTAATACCA